>SJXQ01006316.1:0-34717 GCA_006408695.1 Aepyceros melampus | reverse complement strand
ACCTTGGTCTCCACGGTGCCTTTCTTGGGGATGGGGAGTGTGTTAGAGGAATTCCGGGTGGGGCTCACGCTTGCTGAGCGGCTCCCCTTGAGCAAACGTTTGACGTCATCCAATTCCGTCCCTGAAAGGAATCCCCGTTTTTCGTTCGGCTTGGGATTCCTTCCCAAGCCCAGTTGCAGTGGTGAGTATTCACGCGTCCTGAGCACTGGGGAGGACGAAGCCCCCACTTCCGCTGCTGGGACGTTTCTGCTTAGCCTTGTCATTTCTGCATTTTGTCAATTTACAGCACCGATTAACCTGGCACTTTGTAACGTTAATAGCCTCATCAGTCTAGCGGCTCTACAGGGAGGTCAAAGTCCTCAGTAGATATCTCTTAATTAGACATCACGGGGAAGATTCTGTGGCTGGAAGACCCTGTCATCCTGGATCGGGGGGAGCATTCACACCTGGGATAGGCAGAGAACAAGACCCCTTGAAACAAATGGTTCAGCGGTGGTCTCATCCCGGGCAGAGGCTGCCTCGGGTGTGGGGTCTCTGACCTGGTATGCTCTGAAGTGTCAAAAGGAACGCGTGGCCCATAACTCTTAAACATTATGCTGCTTTCCTGTGAGTTAATTTCCAGACCCTCTGGCAACGAGGATTTGCAATGAGGTGATTCAGTGGAGTGAAACATGCTGTGCCTCCCGAGGTGGCAAACAGAAGAGGAGGGCAGCATGGTGCAAGGGCAACGTGTGAGAGGAGACATTTGCTGACGACACGTGCCGGAGGACCGCCCAGGCGCCCCCAACCCCGAGAGCGCCAGACTGTGTGCTCCACAACCCCATTCCCAAGCCTGGAAAGACTCAGGTGAGACCGCGTCAGGCCCGGCGCTGGATCCCACGGCCCAGGCCCTGAGCTCCTGGGACAGCCCCCAGTCTCTGATTTCTGAGCCACCCGAGCCAGCTCTTCCTCCTCCTGGTCTGTTCTTGGCTCCCACCCACCCACAACAGGAGCGCCACATGGTCAACAGAGACACGGGAATCCCTGACATCTGAGATAACCAGGTTCGAACTCTCACACTTCTGCCTTCTCTGGTCTTAACCACCTCCTTGAGTCCCCTCTTGCTCCTTTTCCTTCAGTGTACTGAAACTTCCTCCCGTGTCTCTGCCCACTCATCTCGCTGAGACCCTCCTTCAGTCTCCCTTCCAGTGACTGACTGGCCCCCACTCCCTCTCTCCCGGAGCTACCACGGCTGGCGCTTTGTCGCCTGTGACCTACGTCACCTGTGACCTATAGAGCAGCAGGGCCCAGGACTTGCTCAGCTCCTCACTGCTGCGCGCAGCCCTTCCCCGTCACAGCCTTAGACCTGTCGTTTATGGCACGAGTGGCTGCGCACACACAGCTGGAGCCCTGGACTTGTGGGTCCCTCCCAGGACGGAAGCACTTACAGCGGGTAGACGGGGACGCGCTCTGCAGTCGGACTCGGATCTCGCTCTCTGTACAGGGGAGAGACGAACAGCTGTGAGAGGAGGGGCTGGGCTCACAGTGCCTGACTGAGCTCTGAGCTGCAGATTCATCTTTGGGCTGCTCTGTGATCCAGGGACAGGAAACCTAGGTGTGCCCAGGATGAGTGCTGCTTAGAAAGAGGTGTCCTGTCCTCACCTCGGACCACAGCATCCCCCCACCTCCCACCCCACCAGCCGCTGAGAGCAGGAACCCCAGGCTGAGCCTGGAGGCACCATCACAATCGGCAATAACCCTTTCCTAGGGCCCTGGAGGGGGAAATGGCAACCCACTCCAGCATTCCTGCCTGGAGAATCCCATGGACAGAGGAACCTGGCGGGCTGCAGTCCATGGGGTTGCAGAGAGTTGGACATGACTGAGTGACTCAGAACAGCTTCCTAGGGCCCACTCCCCTTTACCAGAACCAAGCTGCTCTCCTGTCTCAGGGTTTCTTAGCCAATAGCAAGAGAATTCTAGTGTTTCCTTAGTCATCTTGGCCTCTTTAGGGCAGCAAGTGGGTATTTAACATTCTAAGATTCAGGAGGAGCATCGGCGTCAATCAACTATCAAGTTGTGTGTGGTTGGTATGTGCCTAACTTTCCAGGGCCCTGGGAGGCTTAGACTGACCCTTACCAATGCCCAGGGCCTAGGAATCCTCCTTCAGCACTGCTTGCCACCCTCACCAGATAAATCAAGGGCAGCTTTCTCCAGGACCACATTCCCTCCTAGGGCCTTATCCACAAGCAACTGTGGAGAGTGCAAAACTCTCGCAGAGAACTTCGTCCCCTGGAACAATGAAAAAGAGGGGCTTGTGCTCTCTCTCTCTCTCTCTTTTTTTTTTCCGCTGTGTAAATGCAGTTACAGCACAACTTAAAGTCACCCAGGAGACCGGACGTGAAATGAGATGTGATGCTAGGACCTTCAGACAATCCATAGCAGAGCGAACCACTCCACACACTTGCTAGTCTGCTGTCAAAAATCCACCCTTCCCCAAAGGAGACCCCCAGGTGCTACAGGCTCCTTGAGGTCAGAAACCATGGCTTGTTCATTCTTTACTCCTCACTTTTCCTGGCTCATGTCTGGACACACGTTAGATGCTCAGAAAATATTAGTTGGATGACATGAACTGAACTGAACCCATTGACAGAGATTACCTCGTGTTTGGCTCCGTCCTCTGGTTGAAGAAGATGCTGAGAAACAAAGAAAAGTAATATTAGGCATATGTAAGAGGTGGCATGCTAGATATCTGTGATATGCGGGCAGACCCATTTGGGAGGGGGAGGTTGTTTCTGTAGCGCATTTATATCCAGAGAGAAACCTTTATGGATGGTGGATGTTTAATAAATGATGCCCACATGGCCAAAGGGCAGCAAAAGTTATGTAAGCCCCAGTGTGTTTAGGGTGTTAAGTTAGCAAATCAATGTTAAATTGGCTCACACTTAGAATGTTAACTAAGGTAATCATGATCCATTTGGACTGGTTGATCACATTGATTAGATATATCAAAAGACTGCCAAGTCTTCCCTTTAGTTTTAGTTTTAGACTGTCTTGGTTTTTGCACTATAAGCAAGTAAATAAATGAAATTATAATCACTCATATCACCAATTCTTATGCACAGTGGGAACCCAAGACTATGGACTCAAGATTTAAGATCCCACCTTGGGTTTCATTTGGTTAAACGTGCCCCTTTGAGGCTGCTGTGGCAGAGGGGCTGGGATGTTTGATATTCGTGCATTCTCAACCCTGCTCCCCTCTGTAGGAAGGTCTCTGTGGGTCCTGTGGAAGGGAAAACTCTATGATTGTTGCCTGGCCTTAGGGCTTATCTGCCCAAGCCTGAGCCTTGTATGAGAAGCTTGCCATTTCATGAGCAAAGACTTTTGACAGCAAACTGATGTGTCTGACCATTCATCCCCTTAAGATGCTTCAGGAAAAGAGCCAAGAAAAAGAGCTCAGCAGACATCAGACTCTTCTAGAAGAACCCACTTAACTCATGATGTTAACTCATGATGGTCCCTCTCCATCCCTGCCAGGGTTGACCGACCATTTCTTTAGAAGATAGGATAGGACATACCAAATTCCTTCCGAGGATACTCAGGGGAAGAGTTGCCGCTGGAGCTCCCTGGAGAAAGAACAAACAGTACAAACAGCCACTTAAACCCAAATAGCTTCTGAGAGAGTGAGTCCTTTCTGCACCTCTTCAGCCTGGGTGTTCAGCCCAGGATTTAAACACATTATGCCCAAGGGCCTTGCTTGTGGCACTTCCTTCTGGTCACTGATCTACTTCGGTGGGACGAGGTTTGAACAAAGGACAGCTGTTTCATTTCCTTTTTGTTTTCATTTCCTCAACTCTGCCCTATGCAGTGCTGATGCCACTGACCCATCTCTGATCAAACGAACATGCTGTCAGCACCAGCAGTTCTCTGACCTCGTGTGGCTTGTTCCGGAGGTGGGCCTTGTTAAATGAAGAGACCGGTGCTGGCAGAGCAGCAGGGTGCACTTGCGGTGATCCCCTCCACCTGGCCTGGATTTAGGGTTCTCCCTACCCTTGGCAGCCCTGGGTCAAAATCATTTACTGGGATATCCAGAAGCAGGATACCCTGCTTTTCCATCACTAGTACCCATCTCATTCACTATTAGACCCATTTGCACCTGGCTTGTCTGTTTCCCACTAAAACTGTAGATTTGTGTAGATCACCAGGATTCCAGTAACCTTAGGGACCCCAGAACCTCTCAGACCTCTCACCTCCTCCTTCTTGATCATAAGCTTGCCCCCTCTCTCTCTGACTTAAATGGCATTGCCATTGACTCCTCCTTTCTGTGATCTGGCTCTTGTTTCTCCATTTTCCCCCAAACTTTATCGTTCTGTGTTCCCTTCTGCTTTTGAACTCTCTTCCCTGACAAACTCCTTCAGTTTTCCAACTTCTGCTAACAACCCTTTGTGGATAACCTCACGCTTGGTGTCTTGCCTTGACTTCTTCCCTGAGCTCAAGTCCTATGTGTCCTGTTGCCTGCGAAGTAGCCCCACCAGAAAGTCATGCCAGAGGCTCTACTTTAGGACAAAATAACTGAATTCATCCAAAGGATGAGAGAAGCTAGTGAGGGGAGAGAGTAGTTCTTTCTTAGAGTCTGTGGGGCCCGTACCTTCATATGTTCCATGGCGGGTGACATGAGTCTTCCTCTCGAAAGTCGAGCCTGGTGAGTTGGGCAGAGTAGAGGCAGGTGAATGGGCTCTCCTGTAACTGGAGGTGGAGGCATTGCCTCGCATGCTCCCACCTGCAAGTGGGGAAAGACATAAACCCTCAGAGCACTTCACAGGGTGACATGCAGTTATACTAGGTACACGCACTCAGTCCTAATGAAGGAGGGCCCTGTGGAGGAGCCAGAGGCCTTCAGCAGAGCGTGAGCAAAAGGGTGCTCAGAAATGGAGGTGGAATTACTGCTGCTGCCCTTTCCCAGAACCCTAAAAGGCAGGGAGGCCCTTTCTGTCTGTAGCCAAAGTGCATGGAAGTGGAGAAGCAGGATGTTTCCTAAGGACCTGGCCTGTAACTGTAGACCACTGTTGGGTGCACGGGAATACAAACCCACACGCAACTATTTCTCCACAGGTAAGGACATGTGCAGCTCTTGGACAGCTAGCTGTTTGCATATCTTGGGTCTTCTCTTCAGTGTCATTCCAAGATTTAAAAAATGACTCTGGACGCACAGACTTAGAGAATGAACTTCAGCTGCAGGTTGGGGGCGGGCGGTGGGCAGGGAGAGAGAATGGGGCATGGAAGTAAAGGATTGTTAGGGAGTTTGGGATGGGCTTCCTTTGTGGCTCAGTTGGTAAAGAATCCGCTTGCAATGCTGGAGACCTGAGTTCGATCCCTTGGTTGGGAAGATCCCCTGGAGAAGGGAAAGGCAACCCACTCTAGTACTCTAGCTTAGAGAATCCCATGGACGATACAGATTGCAAAGAATTGGACACGACTGAGCAACTTTCACTTCATTTCACTTTGTGATGGACATGTACACATTGTGGTATCTTAAATGGATAACCAACAAGATCCTACTATATAGCACAGGGAACTCTGTTCAATGTTATCTGGCAGCCTGGGTGGGAGGGGAGTTTGGGGGAGGATGGATACATTTATATGTACAGCTGAGTCCCTTTGCCATCCGCCTGAAACTACCACAACATTGTTAATTGGCTATGCTCCAATGTAAAAGAAAAAGTTTAACACTATAGCTTTAGAGGCAATGTGTGTGTATATGTGTTTTCCCTGCTTTGTTTGTTGTGTTTCAGTTGAAAGTTACCAGGAAATATTATTTCTTTGGGATCTACTGGGTCTGTGTTGGATGTTTGCCCAGTGGAAACTCACACAGTCTGGGGTTGTATGTCACTGGATTTCCTTAGCACAGTAACCTAATCATTAAGTTTCTTTTGTTGTTAATTCAAATTGTAAACCCTCAGACATGCATACCCTTTTCTAAAAGAAATGACTTTAAGAGAGTAAGTAGTTCAGTGGGAAAGGAGTCACCTCTCTAGGAAGGCTTCTTAATCATATTATTTATATTGGGGACATAATGACCACTGATCCCATTTGAAATAGGCCTCACAGCTCTTTGGGGCATTTGGAATGGGTGACAGACAGTGGTGGTGATCCCTCTCCCTGCCCAGCTGCCCTTACCTGACCCCTCCCACCAGCAGGCACTTACTGGAGTTTATGTAGCCGCTGCTGCCATGAGTCAGGCTCTGCTTCTCAGCCGGCTCCCTCCACCCAGAGATCCTGTCTTAGCATAGCCATTGCCGGTCCCCCCTTCTGCAGAAACGAGGAGCAGGTGACAGTTTACAAGTGGACTCAGCAGACCCTTTCATGCACCTTCCCTGGCCTCTCACCCACGACCCTCTTGGTTTGGGGCCCCTTTCCCACCAGCACCAGACGGATCTTATTTTGTTTGTTTTTGATACAAATGTCAAGAGCAAATATTCTACCCGATTTAAAAAGAAAGTTCCCAGGGTGGTTGCTGATTAGGGTAATTTAAGTATTAGAAAAGTCAGCAAGTGATGAAAACTCCCTGAGGCCAGGGCCCGAGTTGGACTTTTATGAACGCCTGGCCAGTGCCCTGGACCTGGCAGCCACTGGAAGTGTCAGAGGGCCAAGTGGCAGCTCTATGAGGGTGGTGTTTGACCTGGCAGCCCATCACGCTCCAACCTATGTGTGAATGCGGGGGCTTCCCACCCGCTCCTGAACCAGGATTCCCAGGAGGTGCACGGCTAGCTCGGGGGCTTGGATTTCCATTATAAAATCCACTAACCCCAGCGACCTCCTGAGAGAAGAGCAGATTCAAACAGAAGCATGACTACGGTTCCCTCCTCCTAACCCAGGCCCAGGCTGGAGAAGATTTCTGATATTTTAGTGTCCAATCAAATCTAGAGAGACAGAAACCAGAGTTGTGTATTTTAGGGGCCAGGGAGAGGGGAAAGAGGATGGAGATGTTCTAAAATTAGATTGTTGCAACGGGGCCACACTACTCTATGGACGCACTAATGACCATTGAATTACACACTTCAAACTGGTGGGTTCTGTGGGATATAAGTTAAAGTCAACACAACTGTTAAAAAAAAAAAAGGTTTCCGATATTCTGGATTTGCTGGACTGACGAGTGAGAGCCCATGAAAAAGGTTACACGCGGAGCCCTTCACATGAGCCTTAGTGAGAAGCAAGTTCGCAAAATAAGTCACTTACTTGGTGGTAAGGATGTAAGTCTTGTAGTTACTGTTTCGTGATGACTAGAAAGAGACAAAGAAAAGAGATCTTACATAATGCACTGCAGTTCCTCCACTTTGGCATGGCCTCACATCTTTCATAAGCTCAGCACATTAAATTAGGTTCAAGGTAGATTTTTATACACTTGTGCTTCAAGGGATTTGATCTGACCTTCTGTAAAAGCAAATAGGTGCAATAACAATGGGACTTAATGTACCTAGAAAATAGGTTTATATTTCTTTGGGACCAAGAGTAGTTAGTTACCCACTGACCTGAAAAATGAGTTACCATGCATTAATGTCTCTCATCTAACAATTATATCTAGCCCGGGCCTGGATTCACCTCTGAAGGAGGATCAGAGCCTCAAGCCACTTTTCTCTGCACTGTTCCTTCTGAACAGTCACCCAGTCCAGCTGAGGCCAGTACATCTTCCTGGCTGATTCCACCGTGATGTGGATAATGACCTTGAACTTCTTTGTGAATTTGGGGGTATCTCAAGGATGCATAATTCATTCTGCAATCTTCAGGGCCATGCCTGAGTGTGAGGAGATGTACAAAGGAAGGAGGTTGATAAGTCACATTTGGTGCTTGGTGAAATCATGGACAGGTGAATATTCAAGACAGACTTGAGAATCAGTCCCTTTGCCTCCTGAAATGGAGAAGGTGCCAAGTGGTGGTGAGGCTATGGAGGTCATAAAAGTTTTTTGTGTTTTTTAAAAACACCAGTTAGAATAAAGAACTCTTGCCTGCCTGAACCACTCTCTCCTCTACAGCAGCATGGGGGGTGGGTAGATTCTGAAACCATAACTGGGCCAATTTTGTGCTCTGACTGTGACCATCACCAACCACTACCTCCCTCTGGGTTGGACATCAAGGTGCCCCTATTTAGCTGAGCCCCCTGTTTTCTGAAATCACACTTCTCATGCATATGTGTGTGCACAGGCCCAAGTATATGCATATATGTGGCATGTATGCAGGTGTGGCTCATGAAAAAAGAAAAGGACAAAGAAGATGGTGGGGCGTCACTTTGTGTGGCGCTCTTCCCACACGGGTATTACTGCTCCCACTCGTCACCCTTTCTTTCTTCACTCTGTGTGTTCCTATTAGTTTGGTTGTCTTAGCAGCAACACGGAGTTATTAAAGGAGCAGAAGCAGCATCACATGCATAAGAGGAAATGGTTGTAGAGACAAAAATGGCAGCTTGATTTGAATAATAGTCCTTGAGCTTTCCCTAAACCTCTTGCTGTGTGGACTTTTGGGATTCTATGACACATAAAAATAAATTATTTCTTAAGAGTTCCAAGTCTGTGGGCGCAGAAGTTTTTTTTTTTTTTTTTTTTTATTGGAGATATATGAAAGTCACAGGATAGATGAAAGAGTTAGAGCTGCTAAGGGGACAGTTTAAATGTCTCTGAATTTATCATTTGGGCAGTTTCACAAAAGAAATGTGCCTGTTTTCAGTTTTCAATGTAGATTGCAACAGTGACACCAGTGTGATTCCAGCTTTGTCCCTGCAGTAATGGGGATATTATTCTTTTGGATTTCCATCACCCTGTATCCCTAAACAAGAACACGACTGAATAAACTCTAGCAAATTCATTCAACAGGATATTATGAAATCATTAAAAATGCTGGTTATAAAAACTGTAACATTGAAATGGCAATTCTGGTCTTTGAAGAAAAAACGGAACACATTTCGATTACAAGTGTATTAAAAAAATCAACAAAAGCCTTCTTAAAGGAAAAAATAAAGCCTATTTAGGAATACATTTAAAACTGTACAGTGAAAAAAGAGCAAAAAACTAAGAAAAAATTAAAAACAAAAAACATAAATAGAAAAAAAGATACAGTAGTTGTGGTAGAATTAGGGATGAATTATTTAGTTTTTCCAAATTTTTTATCACTTTTATAATGACATTTATCACACTCTTACTTCTTTCAGTGACTTCAGTGCCATCCCGTTTGTTCTTGGTTACATCCATATCATCGCCACCTACAGAAAAAGCCAAAACCAAGAATAGCCATGTCCATTACCACCCCTTTTCATAAGCGTAGGTCCCACTAATCAAGCTGAGAACTAAAACTGGATTCCCAGGATTCAAAGCATAATTCTTTCGCATGCATATATTTTAATAAGAGTCATTCCCATTTCTTGTATTAGTTAGGGAGTAATGTAATAGTTCCAGCTTGGATCCTATTCTTTTGTACTGAGATCTTTTTTTTTTTTTCAGGGTCCAGTTGACCAGGTTGCACCCTGCTGAGCATTAAAGGTCTTACATAGATCTGGCACCCTGACATTTGACTATAAAACTTCTACTTTTTGCCAAGTAGTACAGTATCTCTCAAAGCATGTGGTGCTTTCAGCTAGTTCATTCTGATGTATCCAACAGTGTTCAGTGTTCTATACAATGCTCTGTGACTAGAAGACATTCATGCTTCATTATTTAGAGTTCAATGTGAGAATGATGTTTGATGGGTTGAAATCAGGATAAAAACCATTATGATGGTCATACTTGTGTGGAACTTTATACTTCACAACATGAAATTCTTCTCTTTAACACAACAACCCTACTATGCTTCTTTACAGACTTATGTAGGAAAAAAAAAAACCAACAAGAAAGTCAATGTAAAATCTATTGAAATATGTAGGAAAAGATTTGTACAAGTCATCTGCGTTCTCCCTTCACTCTTACTCTGGGCAGAAAAATCACTGAGATCTTGTTCACTGTGTCCTGAAGCGTGGATGGGATGAGGCAAGGCTGACTTCAGGGGTGGGGCGGGGCTGGGCTGGGGAGGAGCACAGTTCAGGAGACCAAGGCAAGGATCCCTGTTCCAACTGGGTGCTTTTTGGCTGTAGTTACCAGTCTCAGGCTCTGCAAGGACTTGAAACCTGGCTTTCCCTGGGGTTCTCTCTGCCCAACCTTCCTTTCCTCCTACTTGATCTTTTGGGTGCAGTTCAAATCGGGATTTTAGAATTCTGGAGCAAGCTACTCCCACCCAGGACACCCCTTTCTTGAAGATCTCTCCTTTCAGTCTTTTTCTCCTGCCTGGTGATTTTACGGTCTACTTATCCACTAGGTGCATGGGCACAGGGCCTAGTCCCATTGTACTTTCAGAGGCCTGCAAAAATTGTTTAACTTCTTTTTAAAATCAAATGGAAAAATGAACACACTCTAACTTGGATTATATTCTTTCATGCAGTTTTTTGTCTTTTTTTTTTTTTAAATGGAGGAAGGACATCCACAAAGGCAAAAGTATCTAGGTTGACAAAAGTCCTAATGCAGCCCAGGCTGAGCTCCCCACTGAAAATCAAGACCATGCAAGACCAACTGGTCAACTACCTGGTGGAATCCACCAAGATCCACACAATTAGCATCAGAGCCTGATCGAATGTGCCAACTCTTTGCTCATCGGGGTTTTTAAAATGCAGCTCTAGGCAAGGAATGAGGCATCATGGAAAAATTCCTGGCTGCACCTAAGAAGACACAGAAGTTCTTTGCAGGTATGTGTCCCAGAGCCAAAGAGCAGAGGCTCTCTCCATGAGCAGTTTAACAGTGGAGTCCAGCTTTATCAGAGGGCCAAACCTGACTTGTGACTCTGTCTGTGCTCTTGTAGGACTACGTCCCACCAATCTACGTACAACCTGACACCCTCTTTGAAATCCACCGTTTAAGCATTAACTGCCTTTGGCATCTCTGAATCTTTCCCCACCTCTTTCTTCTTTTTTTTTCCAAAATTCACCATCAGCTGTGAACCAGGAGGCATTTGGAGATTAAATGTTCACATGTCCCTGGCTGCCAGTGGGGAGCCACCTAGCATGGCAACACCTGAATTGTGATAAACAGTTCCTTTCAGGATAATATTTCATAACTACCTATGGAAACTTTAACTTTCCACAAGTTATCACTTATTACCATCTTTAAATGAAAGTTGCTGCCGGCAGCTATAAATTTGGACTGGCTGGGTCGTTTCCACTTATAGCCATCAAGGCAGATTGATGATAGCTCCAGTCCGTTTGGTAAGAGTCTCAGCGTCTAGGCAGCCAACCTGGCAAGTGTTTTCTTGTTCTTTCTGTACCTAAAAATATAACACACATTTCTAGGTGCCCCTATCTTTTTCTAGGTCCCAATGATGAAGCCTTAAGATCTGCAACAAAAAAGCCAAGAGTTCCCTAACTTCCAGAGGGCACAAGGAGATAGCCTGCTAAGAAATCAGATGCCCCACTCCAGAACGGGAGGGAAGGGAGCCCTCACTGGCCAGTGCTCTAGAGATAGAAGGGCCCCTGGGTGGGTGAAGGTAGATGCAAGCTCTGTCTCAGCCTGGAGCTCCTACACGGCTGCATCCCATGGCCTTATACAATGATTTCTTGGACCTGAAATGAGGAAGCTCTGCTGGCTTTACCCAGACTGATAGTCAGAAATGGCAGGGATGTATCAGGAGACAAATGCCTTTCAACCAGAGCTGAGAGGAAATTTTCTGTGAGTTATCAAAGCGAAAATGATGGGTTGAGACACAAACCTGGATGGGGATCATCCCACGGGGCTACAGTTTTCCCACAGGATTTCCTTCTTAAATATTTTAAGTGCCGAGAGTTTTTAAAAAGTGTAACATAAGGGAAAGGAAAGTACATGCCCAGACTCGTGGCTGAGCCTGCCTCTCCCAGCAGTGCTTATCTGACCGCCTTGCCCCAAAAGTACTACTTAACGAAAGCACAGTCAAGTAGCATAATTTTAAACTTCTGGGATGTTTGGGCCACTTTACTAGAACTGAGGATAAGCAGGTCATTCAAGTCCTCAGTTTCAAAATTATGTTAATTTCCATTCATAGTTCTAAGGGGCTGCTTCGTGGTTATTTCATAATGTTCTTTTGAAGACATGAAAATGATCCTGTGCCATTTTCTTATGTAAGAAAACACAATTCAGAATCATTTTTCTACTTTTATGAGTTTTTTCCCTTTCCTCTTCATTTAAATGATGTCACATCCACCTAAAACTATTCCTATTGATGATGAGATGCAACCCAGGCACAAACAAGGCCAAATTGCTGATACCAAGAGAAAACGATCTCAACTGACCTTCTTGTAACAATTCATGAAACGCTTTGTCTTTAGCACAAAGCAGGGAATAAGAAGGAAATGTTTTTCTATTTTAGGAATAAATGTCTCTATCCTCTGCTAAGGAATCATAGGTATCCTTACAGCTCTTGTTACTCCAATCTCTGTACACTTTACATTTTAAAACAACAAAATAACCAAAGTGTGGGAAAACCACCCACTAGCTATTGCTCTGTTAACACAGAAGGGCCAAGCAGTTTGCAGGGGGTATGAATACCCATGCCCTAAGGTTGATGGTCTCAGAGGCTTCTGTCTCTTCACTCCTCTGGCAAGCAATGGGTATCCTCACCTCTGCATTTAGCATCCTCCATTTTCATAACAACGGCTGGGGGAGCTTGGGCCTTAGCTCGGTGATTAGGCTGCTTGTTTATAGCCATGTTTGGTTAAATCCTGCTACCACTAACAATGGCAAATGAGCCAAACCAGGCAGATGCAGACTTCTTTTGGTCAGGCATAATTTAAAAATGTGGTTAGTTCTTAGGTCAGAGTGGTTTCAGCAATCTGGGTTTCTATTCAAGCTTGAAGCAAGACTCCTTGCTTTAAGTGCCCTCCTGTTAACTCTGATCAGATTCATGGGAGGGTTTTGAAGGGGCTGAGAGTAAAGCAAGCCCTCTCTGATTTTCAAAAGGGCTCCATCGGGGGCTATACATTTGTTTTAGTTTAGTTTCGACTTAGATTTGTGCCTTAGCTCTAAGAGAAAGCACACGGGGGTAAGAGGAATGATTCCACACTTCAAACAGATTTCTTTAAAAAATCTCCCTACATTTTATGGAAAGAACAAATCCAACCATTAAGTTACTGATTAGCTACTTCTCAAAGAAATGAAGTGCTAGAGGATTTGCCAACACTTCAAAAAAGTAAAGTGGTAAATTGTCAGTTAGTAGTTAATGTGGTCTGTGAGATACCTAAACTGGTCATTCTCATCCCAAAATGAATTTCTTTTGGTCTACATTGGCCTGTAAAATGTGACAGATTTTTTTCCCTCTTGTTCCAAGTTTGACTCCAGGAAGTTCCTGGATTAACTATATCATTTCAATATTTCTCTTTACTTTAGATTAGGGGTAGTAAGTGTAGAGTGTGATATACAGCCAGCCCCTTGAGCTTAGTCAGAACCTGCCAGCACAGACTCTGGGGGAGCACACTGGTGCTCAGGGGTTATTTCTAGAAACCCCTACTCAGCTACACTTTGATTTCTGGGCTGTTCTCTGCTATCAAGGGGAGAGAGGGAAAGTAGAGAAGGATAGGGAGAGAGAAGGAGAGAGAAACTGAGTTGAGAGAGAAGGAATTTTAAACTCCTTATATTCTAAATAAAACAGTTTAACACAAGTCATTTTACAATACTGAAAACAATACCAAAGAAATCTTGTCACCAGAGTTCACTTTATCTTCACTGGCTTTTTTATTCTCTTTTCCACTGTCAAAACTTTCTTGTCCCTTTAAAAGACCTACCCTAAATAGAACACATAAGTCAAACTAATCATTTATGATCAATTAATCACATCAACAGAACACTGGAAATTAAAGAATGTCATCTTAGATTCTCTGACAAACATTCAAGTTCTCAGCGGCAAACCTCAAATTAAAGCCTCACAAGGAGCGAGAACCGCCAAATTCCTATGACTTACCTAGTTTGAGATGCCGAAGGAATCGGAAACAACTTTGAGTAAATGCCCCTTCTTTCTTCCCCTGACGTTTTCTTCTAGACTGTTTGCCGTTCCCACTTTTTTTTTTATCCAGACCCAGCCAAGGTGTGTTAGAGCTGAGTGATCTTTCAAAAATGTTCACTTCTCTCCCCCTTGTTTCTTTCAGTTCTTTGCTTCCAAACAAGTCCTGACAAAGGTGTGTTGCGGTTTAAAGCATGACTCCACCCTTCCAATTATCTGACACTTGCAGGATTAAAAAAAAAAATCTGCCTCCAGGAATCAAACTTTACAGGAGGCAGAAAGCTTCTCCAGTTTAAAACTATGGGATTAAACATTTATGAGCCATGGGAAAAGGGAACAAAGTTAAGCATAAATGAAATGACTTTTTATTACTCCTTCTTACCTTTTTCAGCCGAGAACTGCCACAGCTTGGTATTCCCCTCCCTCGCTGCCATCAGTTAGGCTTAGTTCAGTCACTCAGTCACGTCCAACTCCTATGACCCCATGGAATGCCGCATGCCAGGCCTCCCTGTTCATCACCAACTCCCGGAGTTTACTCAAAGTCATGTCCTTTGAGTCAGTGATGCCATCCAACCAGCTCATCCTCTGTTGTCCCCTTCTCCTCCCACCTTCGATCTTTCCCAGCATCAGCGGCTTTTCAAATGACTTAGTTCTTAGCATCAGTGGCCAAAGTATTTGGATTTCAGCTTCAGCATCAGTCCTTCCGATGAACAATCAGGACTGATTTCGACTGGTTGGATCTCCCTGCAGTCCAAGGGACTCTCAAAAGTCTTCTCCAACACCACAGTTCAAAAACATCAATTCTTCGGCACTCAGCTTTCTTTATAGTCCACCTCTCACATCCATACATGACTCCTGGAAAAGCCATAGCCTTGACTAGATGGACCTTTGTGGGCAAAGTAGTGTTTCTGCTTTTGAATATGCTGTCTAGGTTGGTCATAACTTTCCTTCCAAGGAGTAAGGATCTTTTAATTTCATGGCTGCAATCAACATCTTCAGTGATTTTGGAGCCCCCCAAAATAAAGTCTTTCCCTGTTTCCATTGTTTCCCCATCTATTTGCCATGAAGTGATGGGACCAGATGCCATGATCTTAGTTTTCTGAATGTTGAGTATTAAGCCAACTTTTTCATTCTCTTCTTTCACTTTCATCAAGCTCTTTAGTTTTTCTTCACTTTCTGCCATAAGGGTGGTGTCATCTGCATATCTGAGGTTATTGATACTTCTCCCAGCAATCTTGATTCCAGCTTGTGCTTCATCCAGCCCAGCATTTTGCATGATGTACTCTGCATATAAGTTAAATAAGCAGGGTGACAATATACAGCCTTGACATACTCCTCTCCTGATTTGGAACCAGTCTGTTGTTCCATGTCCGGTTCTCACTGTTACTTCTTGACCTACATACAGATTTCTCAAGGGCAGGTCAGGTGGTCTGGTATCCCCATCTCTTTCAGAATTTTCCACAGTTTGCTGTGATCCACACAGTCAAAGGCTTTGGCATAGCCAATAAAGCAGAAGTAGATGCTTTTCTGGAACTCTCTCACTTTTTCAATGATCCAACAGATGTTGGCAATTTGATTTCTGGTTCCTCTGCCTTTTCTAAATCCAGTTACCATGGGAATAGTCAAAATCCTGATGTGTGCGACTCATGGTGTATCCAGGCCTGTGGGGGACCTGTGGTCAGGGTTTGAGCATAAGCCCTAGAATAACTATAAAGTTGACAGGATTTATTTCTGAGATATGTTTCCCCTATATATCATGGACAAATGCTGGTGGCTTAAATAGTAAAGAATCTGCCTGCCATGCAGGACACCCGGCTCTATCCCTGGGTCAGGAAGATTCCCTGGAGAAAGAAATAGCAACCCACTCCGGTATTCTTGCCTGGGAAATCCCATGGACAGATAAGCCTGGCAGGCTACAGTCCATAGGGTTGCAAAGAGTTGGACATGACTGAACAACTAACACTAACTAACTAACTCCCCTATATATACCTTTTCCTTCTTTCTCTGATTCTGACCCAACCCAGTTCAAGCTTACCTGAAGGAACTAATTCAAAGTAAAATGTTAATGACTGAAAATACAGAGTAATTTGGTGGCATAGGGTTCACTTTTTAAAAGTAACCATATAAAGTAATGCTGACTCCAAAGAGTGAAGTGAGGAACAAGATTTTAGGCATTTAGCCAGCTAATAATGGAAAGAGATACTGTTGGGGAGGGTTAAGGACCTTCTTGGCCCTCAAATCAGCACCCATGTAGTCTCTATACAAGCAAAGACACATGTGAACTCCCAGAGCCCCTGCAACTCATAGGACCCTTAGACTTTTCTGGAGGGCCAATTTGCACCAATCTAGAAAGTTCTCATGAACACTGGATGACATCTGGTTTTCTGGGACCCCCTAAAGACTACTTGAGACTCTTGGTATTGATAATATAGGAAATTGACTCTGGAACTCACTCAGGCAGTTCTTTGGAGCCATAACATCTTCTTGGGACCCAATGCAGGTCTGGATTCCTTGATCTGAGGCATCATTCCTGGATCCTAGAGGGGAGTTGTGGGATTCTGGTAGCACAGTATCCATGAATGTCTGCACCATGCTATTGTGGGTACTCATACTGAGTGGACGAGTAGCAGACCACTAAGCACCCTCTATGGGGTTCTCACTTCTAAGCTCCCAATATTTCTGCACTGAAGTTGCTCATTTCAGAACACTTTCAATGGTCTAGAATATGACACTATTGGGTTCTTGTCTCCTGGAATGTTCCTGACTTCCCTAAATAGTTACTCATCATGTCTGCTGTTCATCTCACAGAAGAGTATTGAAGAATCTGGAAGATGGAAAGCTTTCAGCATGAAATTCACATAATGCTGTCTCATTAACTTACTCATTAATTCACGAATTAAACAAAGATATACTGGCTTTTTGGCTCCTACTTGAAGTCAGACATTGAACTGAGAATTTGGTGGTGAAATATAGATATATTTTCAGTTATTATGGAGTTCAGGGTCCAACGGAGGCAGACAGGCCTTAAATGTATTAGTCTGCTAGGGCTGCTGTAACAAAATACCGCTGGCCTTGCTAAAGAGAAGTAGCAAGCCCCAGATGGAGTCATTTGCCCCAACAACACAGTAAAACAAGACTTAATTGCAGTTTTCACTTTTCCTAGGAATGGAATCTTTAAGTAGACAATCCTAAATTTCCTGATCAGCACTTAGTGAGGTAATTTGTATAACAAGAACCCTGCCATTCCCTTTCCCTCCAAATAATGATCTGGCCTGAAACAATTCTTTCTTATCTTTGCTAATAACATCCTTGTCCACCCTCCTCTGTCTATGAAAACCTTTCATTTTGTACAGCCCCTCAGAGAGCTTCTATTTATTGGACCAGATGCTCCTTGATTCTTGAATCTTTGAACAAAGCCAATTAGACCTTCAAATCTACTCTGTCAACTTTTTCTTTTTTACAGATTGGTGGCAGCAGTGGGATCTGGGTGAACTTCTGAAGGCATTCAGAACATTCAAGTGTGGTGCCACATAACCCATTTTGAGTTCACTCCTTTCTCACTGTTTCCAAGGGATGTTGGCGAGTTCCTCTCTGCTAAGCTATGCTTTTTTGCATTCAAGCTCCCAATCGAATCGGCTTTCCTCCTCAGGACTAGTTAGCTTGAGCACGTAGATGATTCTACTCAGAACCCAACTGAACTGGCAGATGGTTCTGCCTGCAGCCCAGTCTCTAACCTTTCAGACCACAGTTGTCCAGGTGGAAAATCCAGCGCTTGGCTCTGTCCCTGGATTCCACATTGAACACTGCTGATAGTTTGGTCTGCAGTTCTGTTGTGAATCCCTCCTCAGGTTTCATGTTGGTAGCTGCCGCTGGTAACTGGAGCTTTCTGTTTATGTGGAAGCAGATCACAGGGCCTGTTCCTTGGGGTTTGCTGGTCCAATCCTTTCCTCAGTCCAGGATTCCATGGGAACTGATGGTGGTGCACACAGGGCTGTCTTCCGGCCAGGACATGTAAACATCTCTCAGTTGCTGCCAGCACATTAAGATGTTTGTCTTGTTTTGTGCAGATAAAGGCTATTGCTCAGTTGGTACCTGGAAAACCAAAAGAAACTCCTGTGAGGTTTTGTCATCAGATCTCAGATCCTATGTTGGGAATTACTGGTGGCAGTGGTAGTCCCCCATTTATTTGGAATCATTCCACAGTCCCCATTTTTGGGTACCCGTGGATTCAGTTCTTTCTCCATGCCCCAGATTATTAGTGTGGCTCCAAGAAACCCAAAGGCCTAGTTAAGAGCAATGGGATACTTTATATCTAAAGAGTTGTGTGAGCCACCTTATGGCACACTCATTTGCTTTATGTTTAACATCAATAGTCCCGGAATGGAAGTTGAAGGTGGCAAGATTTTACTAAAAACAATCTAGAATTACAATGGTCTTTATGAAGAAAATTTCAAACAGACAAGATCATTTTTAAAGTGACCAGCAATCCCACTGCTGGGCATACACACTGAGGAAATCAGAATTGAAAGAGACATGTGTACCCCAATGTTCATCACAGCACTGTTTATAATAGCCAGGACATGGAAGCAACCTAGATGTCCATCAGCAGGTGAATGGATAAGAAAGCTGTGGTACATATACACAATGGAGTATTACTCAGCCATTAAAAAGAATACATTTGAATCAGTTCTAATGAGGTGGATGAAACTGGAGCCTTTTATACAGTGTGAAGTAAGCCAGAAAGAAAAACACCAATACAGTATATTAACACATATATATGGAATTTAGAAAGATGGTAATGATAACCCTGTATGCGAGACAGCAAAAGAGACACAAATGTACAGAACAGTCTTTTGGACTCTGTGGGAGAGGGAGAGGGTGGGATAATTTTGGAGAATGGCATTGAAACCTGTATAATATCATATAAGAAACAAATCTCCAGTCCAGGTTCAATGCAAGATACAGGATGCTCAGGGCTGGTACACTGGGATGACCCAGAGGGATGGTACAAGGAAGGAGGTGGGAGGAGGGTTCAGGATGGGGAACACGTGTACACCAGTGGCAGATTCATGTTGATGCATGGCAAAACCAATACAATATTGTAAAATAATTAGCCTCCAATTAAAATAAATAAATTTAAATTTTAAAAAAGTGCCCTTAAAAGCAAGAATTCCCATATCAAACAGAACAGAATACCTATTTTAATTAATATGATGAAGGCTCTAAAATTTTTTGAAATTCCAAAACAGTGTCATTAAGTTTTGTTGTAAAAGACTAATGAAAAATGAAAGACATAGTCAGTGTTTAAAACAACACCTAGGCCTTCCCCATTATACTCTTCTAGGAGTTCATCAAAACACTGGCCCAGAAATTGATGCTTCAATTATAAACAATGGAAAGAGACACTGGAAAAAAGATTGTCCTCAAAGGCCCTAGGCAGATTCTTCAACATCAACTTTAGGTGCCCTGATACAGAACCCTCCCAAAGTTGACAAAACTCAGGATTTTCTGATAAACTGCTGCATTGTTCCCTTAAACAGCCAAGGGGGAACTAAAGTTAAAATTTATTGGGTTGTTCCATACTGCCATAAATATTCAGTTTGTCCCAACTGAAACCTGACAAGATATTTGAAAGGATTTAATAACTTTATGATTAGAAATGAGGCCAGACTGGAAGCTGTTATTCAGGGCCTGCTAGGAATTTTTTTTTGAAGGGCTTCTCCCCTAAGCTAAATATATTGGGAGAAAGAGACACTCCAACCATAGGTGGATGGCTGCACCAATCCTTTTTGTCAATTCTCAAACCTCCTTTATTCATTTCAAAATAGTTGTAGATATCAGGACATTAGAAACAGAATTGTCTGGTAAATATGCCTCCAAACTCCACCTTGGAGAAAATTTGGATACCTTCTCTATGAATCAAATATTGATTCATATATCAAATCAAATCCCTTATGATTATACAGTGGAAGTGAGAAATAGATTTAAGGGTCTAGATCTGATAGATAGAGTGCCTGATGAATTATGGAATGAGATTCGTGACATTGTACAGGAGATAGGGATCAAGACCATCCCCATGGAAAAGAAATGTAAAAAGGCAAAATGGCTGTCTGGGGAGGCCTTACAAATAGCTGTGAAAAGAAGAGAAGCAAAAAGCAAAGGAGAAAAGGAAAGATATAAACATCTGAATGCAGAGTTCCAAAGAATAGCAAGAAGAGATAAGAAAGCCTTCCTCAGCAATCAGTGCAAAGAAATAGAGGAAAAGAACAGAATGGGAAAGACTAGAGATCTCTTCAAGAAAATTAGAGATACCAAGGGAACATTTCATGCAAAGATGGGCTCGATAAAGGACAGAAATGGTCTGGACCTAACAGAAGCAGAAGATATTAAGAAGAGGTGGCAAGAATACACGGAAGAACTGTACAAAAAAGATCTTCATGACCCAGATAATCATGATGATGTGTTGACTAATCTAGAGCCAGACATCTTGGAATGTGAAGTCAAGTGGGCCTTAGAAAGCATCACTACGAACAAAGCTAGTGGAGGTGATGGAATTCCCGTTGAGCTGTTTCAAATCCTGAAAGATGATGCTGTGAAAGTGCTGCACTCAATTTGCCAGCAAATCTGGAAAACTCAGCAGTGGCCACAGGACTGGAAAAGGTCAGTTTTCATCCCAATTCCAAAGAAAGGCAATGCCAAAGAATGCTCCAACTACCGCACAATTGCACTCATCTCACATGCTAGTAAAGTAATGCTCAAAATTCTCCAAGCCAGACTTCAGCAATATGTGAACCGTGAACTCCCTGATGTTCAAGCTGGTTTTAGAAAAGGCAGAGGAACCAGAGATCAAATTGCCAACATCCGCTGGATCATGGAAAAAGCAAGAGAGTTCCAGAAAAACATCTATTTCTGCTTTATTGACTATGCCAAAGCCTTTGACTGTGTGGATCACAGTAAACTGTGGAAAATTCTGAAAGAGATGGGAATACCAGACCACCTGACCTGCCTCTTGAGAAATCTGTATGCAGGTCAGGAAGCAACAGTTAGAACTGGACATGGAACAACAGACTGGTTCCAAATAGGAAAAGGAGTACGTCAAGGCTGTATATTGTCACCCTGCTTATTTAACTTATATGCAGAGTACATCATGAGAAATGCTGGACTGGAAGAAACACAAGCTGGAATCAAGATTGCTGGGAGAAATATCAATAATCTCAGATATGCAGATGACACCACCCTTATGGCAGAAAGTGAGGAGGAGCTAAAAAGCCTCTTGTTGAAAGTGAAAGAGGAGAGTGGAAAAGTTGGCTTAAAGCTCAACATTCAGAAAACGAAGATCATGGCATCTGGCCCCATCACTTCATGGGAAATAGATGGGGAAACAGTAGAAACAGTGTCAGACTTTGTTTTTTTGGGCTCCAAAATCACTGCAGATGGTGACTGCAGCCATGAAATTAAAAGGCGCTTACTCCTTGGAAGAAAAGTTATGACCAACCTAGATAGTATATTCAAAAGCAGAGACATTACTTTGCCGACTAAGGTCCGTCTAGTCAAGGCTATGGTTTTTCCTGTGGTCATGTATGGATGTGAGAGTTGGACTGTGAAGAAGGCTGAGCGCCGAAGAATTGATGCTTTTGAACTGTGGTGTTGGAGAAGACTCTTGAGAGTCCCTTGGACTGCAAGGAGATCCAACCAGTCCATTCTGAGGGAGATCAACCCTGGGATTTCTTTGGAAGGAATGATGCTAAAACTGAAGCTCCAGTACTTTGGCCACCTTATGCGAAGAGTTGACTCATTGGAAAAGACCCTGATGCTGGGAGGGATTGGGGGCAGGAGAAGGGGACGACCGAGGATGAGATGGCTGGATGGCACCATGGACTCAATGGACGTGAGTCTGAGTGAACTCCGGGAGTTGGTGATGGACAGGGAGGCCTGGCGTACTGCGATTCATGGGGTCGCAAAGAGTCGGACACGACTGCGCGACTGAACTGAACTGAACTCTCTATGAATTTTCTACCCTCGTCTTCTCTAGAACCTAAGAGCCATTCTTTGAAATACACGTTTCTCATCAGAAAAAAAAAAACAATGGTGAAGAAGTATTTGGAAATTAGGAAGATTAAAAAAAAAAAAAGCAAAACTCAAGTGTCTTCTCCATAAATATGAGTTGCTATAAGATTTCTGCTGGCATGTCTATGTGTGTCTATATGTACATGTCATGGATGTGTGATACTTTGTACCTATTGCTTCTATCGCCAAAAATAGTTCTGCAAAAGAGCTGTATTTAATTTGGTTTAAACTCAAGTGCTTATATAAACTAAGACTTGGGTATTCCACAACTCTCAGAATATAGAGACTAACCCAAATGTTCTTTTTAAGTCCATGTGATCTAAGATTAATCCTTCATAAATAAAATCTAGTTAAAGTTTGTTGGTTTAATTAAAACAGACATGTCTTTAGAGTTATCAGCATTAAATATAACACTTTTTATTCTACACTTGTTTACAAATTTATCAGTAAGAAAAACAGATAAGATGAAGTTCAGATAGTACAAACCGCTTTTGGGACCAAATGATTAGTTTGGGAAAAGAGTTTATAAACATTTTAACAATTACATTTTCTGGCATATGTACTTAAAACTAACTTTTAAAATATTTTAGTAAATTGGAACCTTAGAGTTTCGGTAAATTAAGGTCAATGATAGAAATTCACTGAATAGAGTGTTTCCAAAAAACTAAAATATTATTTATTGAACATAGGATTATCTATTTTTGGCTTCTTTTAAGAGGAACTTAAGGTAAACTTGGTTCTGTTAGAAAACATGTCCTTTTATCACAATGAAAGATTACATTGTGAAGAAGCACATTTCTAGAAATAATGAAATGTATTTACAAATTTGTCAATCTAAAGAATGCTGGTAAAAAAAAAATAAAGAATGCTGGTATAAGAGACAGTGTACAATTGTTTACATCCTAAATTTTCACTAGAAATTAAGGGTTTAGAATACTAATGTTATTAAAGCTACTGAAAATAAAAAGCAAAGCATCTCCATATGCCAGGAAAGTAGATTGTGTTTTTGGCTAAGAAAAGGAATGAGGATTGAAGATGCATTTTTGTTAGGAGGAAGTGAGAGTAATTTTGTCTAAACTAGAATATCTGTTTATTTCAAAGAAAGGGAAGAAAATGAAAGACAGAGTAAATGTATACAGAAAGAGAAAAAAATATTGCACCTTAGGTAATCAAAAATTGGTTAAAATCCAATTTTTACTATAAGGGTTTTAATATTTAAAGTTTAACATCATAGTGTATTTATGTTAAAGTAGAACTTAAATTTTCTTTCATCTGCTAACTAAATAATTAAGAATTGTTTTATATTGATCCATAATCCTATTTAGTCACATGTCCAACCCTTTGGATATTTCTGACAAACTTTCCAAAGTCAAGTTCTAAAACTGAAGTCTTTCTGATCTAGAAAAGACTTAGGGATTTTTCCAAAGGGCCCCTGGAACATCGCAAAATATTTGTTAAACTTGTCAGGCTTTCTTCATATATTAAATTACATGAGAAGCATTGCCAAATAAGAAGTAACATTAAGATTTTTTTTTCTTAATGTTGTGTCTTCAGAGGTAGTTGTAAGTATTCCAGAAATTATGTAAAATGCCTGGAAGTCTAACGAGCCCTGGTATAAAATGTCATCTGTCATCAAAATTGAAGCTTGCACTAAAAGGACTGAACATGATATCAGGGAAATTCCCTGGCTGATTTTCATGCAAGGGCAGCAGCAATAGAATCTATAGTGATTGTGGCACTTGTGGGTGAAGCCCATCCTGCTTCTGCAGAAAATGACCCCTTGTTGCCTAACTTCTGACATTCTGATGTCCTTGTAACATGGCAACAGTCTGCTCCTGAATCAGAGACATTAAAATGGGTAAACAATGGGTGTAAATGAAATGAACAGAAAGGGCTATGGGGGAAAAAAAAGCAGTGGCTTGGTTCTTCCTGGTTCCCCGGCAAAATCCATTTTGTTTTCAAATTTCTTAATCCACAAGAGGGAAAACTTTTTATTTGTCCCCAGAGGCCTCAGAACTCCTCCTTCTCGGTCCTTTGAGTGTACCTACCTGGACTTTGTTCAGTTGTCACTTAGTATAGGTGATCAATATGTTTTTGTTGTTTCATGTATGTTTTCTGGATGGGTTGTAGCCTTCCCTTCTTGCACTTACATCAACAATCAGGCCAAATTTAATATAAACAAGTTAGTTTCACTGAGATTATGCTTGGGAAAAAATGTAAAGAGAAATGTGTTTGTACCTTTATAGATATTAGATTCTAGTCCTGTTAATTATCTTTGAGGTTTTGTTATATAAATGTAAACTAGACTGAATCCTGAATTCTTCTAGTTTCCTCAAATATCTGGCTGGGAGAAATGTTTTTACATTTCTCCCACTCCTCTGTTTTGGAATCACAAGAACAAAGATGGCCCTTCAATCAACTTGAAAGGGTCTGTGACTGGTCCTCCTCACTACCCAGATGGCAGTGAGACTACAGGACTTGAGCCTCGGATACACATCTCACAACTACAAGGACTATACCTGACCTGTGGTTCTGTACAGATTCTGCTGCTGCTGCTGCTGCTAAGTCGCTTCAGTCGTGTCCGACTCTGTGCAACCCCATAGACGGCAGCCCACTAGGCTCTCCCATCCCTGGGATTCTCCAGGCAAGAACACTGGAGTGGGTTGCCATTTTCTTCTCCAATGCATGAAAGTGGAAAGTGAAAGTGAAGTCGCTCAGTCGTGTCTGACTCTTAGTGACCCCAAGGACTGCAGCCTACCAGGCTCCTCTGTCCATGGGATTTTCCAGGCAAGAGTACTGGAGTGGGTTGCCATTGCCTTCTCCAGCAGACAGGACTGCCGCTGCTGCTGCTGCTGCTAGTCGCTTCAGTCATGTCCGACTCTGTGCGAACCAATGGACGGCAGCCCATCAGGCTCCCCCGTCCCTGGGATTCTCCAGGCAAGAACACTGGAGTGGGTTGCCATTTCCTTCTCCAACGTATGAAAGTGGAAAGTGAAAGTGAAGTCGCTCAGTCGTGTCTGACTCTTAGTGACCCCAAGGACTGCAGCCTACCAGGCTCCTCTGTCCATGGGATTTTCCAGGCAAGAGTACTGGAGTGGGTTGCCATTGCCTTCTCCAGCAGACAGGACTGCCGCTGCTGCTGCTGCTGCTAGTCGCTTCAGTCATGTCCGACTCTGTGCGAACCAATGGACGGCAGCCCATCAGGCTCCCCCGTCCCTGGGATTCTCCAGGCAAGAACACTGGAGTGGGTTGCCATTTCCTTCTCCAATGCATGAAAGTGAAAAGAGAAAGTGAAGTCGCTCAGTCATGTCCGACTCTTAGCGACCCCATGGACTGCAGCCTACCAGGCTCCTCCGTCCATGGGATTTTCCAGGCAAGAGTACTGGAGTCGGGTGCCATTTCCTTCTCTGAGCAGACAGGACTAAGAATCACCAATTTGGGAGATTCTCCTCACCTGAGACTTTCTAGCTTCAGGCTGAGACATCTTCGTGGCCCCTCTGCTCAGGTTGTTTGATGGGAGTGGACACAGTCCTTCCTGTTGCTTCGACAAAGACCCACACAGGGCCTGAATGGGCTCACACTCTGCACTGTGATACCTTCCCAGATGTTGCAGCAGTGAGAACCCACCCTGGCCCAGGAACGAGTCCTGGCAGCCCCAGTAAGGCCTAAGCACCTCCCTTGGTGACATGTCCTGGGGCTCCAGTGTTTTGCCCATGCTCTCCACTGTCCCTGGCCCTGATTTGGAGAGTGATGGACAGTGCTGGGCAAACAAGACATGCCCTGGGAGACAATAAAGACCTGCTCTCATTCAGACATCCTCTTCCCTTCACCATCCAGAATGTCATGGTGACGGATGGCAGGAGGCCCCAGCCTCGGGCTAATGGCTCACAGAGAGGGCTGACAGTCAAAGACCAGCCAAAAACAATGGGCTTTTTGACTTTCTAGTCCCAGTGATAGGCCTGGATGACTCCAGCAAGTTTGTTTCCCTAAAACTCACTCTCCTTGGGAACAATTAAAAAATCTCAGAACAGCCAAAAGGAGGCATGGTCTTGGGGCAATTAATGACCCCCACAACAAGCTAAGGCCATTTCTATTATATGTAAGCCTGTTAGTGAGAAAGAAACCACCAGTTATTGCTGACTCCTGCTGGTGCTCAGTTATTGTGGTGGCAAGAGTACTGCCACCAGAGTATTTGTGGTGGGAAGGGGCTTGAGCTGTGTCAGCTGTTCCCAATTAATCCAGTTAAACATTGTCAGATTGCAGAATACCCAGGTCAGTACAGCTCAAATGGAAGAGAAATTAGGGTTCAACTCTTAGCACCTCAGTTCTGCCCCATAGTTAGAGGAGCTTCCTGTGGCCTGCCTGCTCTAGCCACTTGCCTAAAATAATAGCAGAGGCCTGTTTTGATCCCAGCCTTGTGAGCAATGGTCCAAAGCCCCTTCCCACCACAGAGAGATTAAGACCTGCTACTTAAACATGAAACTCTTTCCTTTCTTTCCTTTACTCTGACATTGACCTAGAAAGGTAACACCCTCATCTGCATCTCCCAAGACACTGATAAGGGGAGTAACCTCTGAAATTTAGAGCAACTTTTATTTCAGGCTAAGAGAAAAATCTCACCAACTCCTGACTTGAAGGGGCTCACACAACAGTTCTTACAAATGAATCCATTAACAGTGCCACCTTCATGGAAGTAAGTTTGTGCCCCAACAGGATTTGCTTTTGTCTGTGGCTGTGACCTGTGAGTGGACCTATGGGTGCCTGAATGGCTGAAGCTCAGCTGAGCAGTGCCTCCTAGGCTATCTAACCATGTCCCTAACTATTTCGGAAAGGACTGACCAGGAGTTTTTTCCTGATTCACAGTTTCTGTCTTTAGCAGTGAACACAGCCTAGTTTCCTGATTAGGAGTAGACATAAGTGAGACTATGATCAGTAACCTCTCTGAAACTCTTTTTTTCTTATTTCAGTTTTATTGAGATATAATCTACATATAGCACTGTATAGGTTCAAGATGCACAGATTAGAGACTTGATCTTCACACATCATGAAATGATTATCACACTGAATTTAGTGACTATCCATCATTTCATATATATGTGAAATTAAAGAAATAGAAAAAATATTTATCCTTTGTGATGAGAACTCCTAAGATTTACTCTCTTAATGATTTTCATATATAACATATGGCAGTGTTAATTACATTTATTTTATTGTACATTGAAACCCTGTTACTCATATATCTTATAACTGAAGTTTGTATCTTTTGACTGCCTCCATCCATTTTCCCCTCCTCCTGCTCCTCACCTCTAGTAACCACAAATCTGATCTCTTTTTCTGAGTGAGTTTGCTTTTGAAATATAGTTGGTCAACACTATGTTAGTCTTGGTTATAACATAGTTATATAGTTCTTGGTTATAACATAGCACAATATAGTTATTTGATATTTCTATACATTTTAAAATGACCACCGTAAGTCTATTTATGTTACTGTGTGAAGGTATGATGTAGTTCTTGACTGTGTTTCCCACACTGTACATTTCATGTTTGTGAGTCATTTATTTGTACTTCTTAATCTCCCTCACCTATTTCTCTCCTCCATCTTCCTGAGACCTCTCCTTAACCCTTGATGATAAAGCAGATTCTCTTGCTAAGCAATCAGCTTCCCAGCAAAAATTGTTGGATTCTCTAGCCAAGTTTGTTCTTGATAAAAGGATGGTCCTTGATTTTCTTTTAGCTAAGTAAGGAGGTGTCTACGCTGTGGCCAACACTACCTGATGCACCTGGATTAGCACTTTGTGAGGAGTTGAAACTTGGTTACAAATGATTACTGAGTAAATAGATAACTACTGAGAACCTACTCTATAGCTCAGGGAACTCTGAGTGAATGAAAGTCGTTCAGTCATGTCCAACTCTGTGCGACCCCACGGACTATACAGTCTATGGAATTCTCCAGGCCAGAACACTGGAGTGGGAAGCCTTTCCCTTCTCCCAGAGATCTTCCCAACTCAGGGATTGAGCCCAGGTCTCCTGCATTGCAGGTGGATTCTTTATGAACTGAGCTATCAGGGAACCCTGTGGTGACCTAAATGGGAAGGAAATTAAAAAAGAGAGGAGATACACACACACACACACACACACACACACACATGATTCACTTCACTGTACAGTAGAAACTAACACATTGTAAAGCAACTATACTCCAATAAAAATTAATTGAAATAAAATTTAAAAAATCACTGACCAAGCCACTTGGCTTAGAAATAACTCCTTTGATGGTGTCTTTTTATTTGATTCTGATTGGTT
This sequence comes from Aepyceros melampus, assembly GCA_006408695.1. Taxonomy (NCBI): domain Eukaryota; kingdom Metazoa; phylum Chordata; class Mammalia; order Artiodactyla; family Bovidae; genus Aepyceros; species Aepyceros melampus. The sequence goes on along the minus strand of SJXQ01006316.1, from coordinate 6,337 downwards.
TGGGTTTTGGGGACCACAGCTCCAAAGTGCACTCCAAACACTGGGAATTGATCTATTTATAGTTATTGTAAAAATTCCCCTTGTGCATCATATCCTCTCAAAACTAAATATATGTTCGCAGCCACTAACTGCCAAGCAAATCATCTCCCTAAGACTGGCATGTCAGAAAAGGAAAGAGAATGACCGATTTAAGGATTATGAACAGGGGACTGTGACCTGTGACTGCTGCTACTGCTACTGCTGCTAAGTCGCTTCAGTCGTGTCCGACTCTGTGCAACCCCATAGACGGCAACCCACCAGGCTCCCCTGTCCTTGGGATTCTCCAGGCAAGAACACTAGAGTGGGTTGCCATTTCCTTCTCCAATGCATGAAAGTGAAAAGTGAAAGTGAAGTCGTTCAGTTGTGTCCGACTCTTAGCGACCCCATGGACTGCAGCCTACCAGGCTCCTCCATCCATGGGATTTTCCAGGCAAGAGTACTAGGGCGGGATGCCATTGCCTTATCTGGACCTGTGACTGTCACAGGGATTAAACTAAACAGAAGGACCTCAGGATACCACACCCAGGATTAACGAAGCTGCAAGAACTACAGAGTGGTAGCAAAGAGTGGCTCTTGCCTGGAAAATCCCATGGACAGAGGAGCCTGGNGGGCGGGATGTCATTGCCTTATCTGGACCTGTGACTGTCACAGGGATTAAACTAAACAGAAGGACCTCAGGATACCACACCCAGGATTAACGAAGCTGCAAGAACTACAGAGTGGTAGCAAAGAGTGGCTCTTGCCTGGAAAATCCCATGGACAGAGGAGCCTGGAAGGCTGCAGTCCATGGGGTTGCTGAGGGTCAGACACGACTGAGCGACTTCACTTTCACTATTCACTTTCATGCATTGGAGAAGGAAATGGCAACCCACTCCAGTGTTCTTGCCTGGAGAATCCCAGGGATGGGGGAGCCTGGAGGGCTGCCATCTATGAAGTCGCACAGAGTCGGACATGACTGAAATGCAGCAGCAGCAGCAGCAGCAGCCAAGAGTGGCACTAATGCCTTAAATTTTGATCATGTCTCTCAGTTAGTTTATCAAAAGGGGATTTGCTAAAAAAAAAAATAAAACAAGACCCAAACCATTTGTCCCATGCTAGTGTGCTAAGTTGCTTCAGTCGTGTCCAACTCTGTGGGACTGTATTGACTGTAGCTCACCAGGCTCCTCTGTCCATGGGATTCTCCAGGCAAGAACACTGCAGTGGGTTGCTCTGCTCTCCTTCAGGGGATCTTCTTAACCCAGGGATCAAACCCATGTCTCTTATGTCTCCTGCATTGGCAAGCAGGTTCTTTACCACTAACTTCACCAGGGAAGCCCCTCATTTGCCCCAGCAACAGCTACATGAGACTTAACTGCAGTTTCAACCTCTCTGGGTAGGTGACTTTTAAACAAACATTGAAATTTCCTGATCAGCCCTAGTGAGGTAATCTGCATAAAAAGACCCTTGCCATTCCCTTACCCCCAACATAAGATGACCTGGCCTGGAACAATTTTTTTTCAAGCTAATAACTTATACCAGACCACCTGACCTGCCTCTTGAGAAACCTGTATGCAGATCAGGAAGCAACAGTTAGAACTGGACATGGAACAACAGACTGGTTCCAAATAGGAAAAGGAGTACGTCAAGGCTGCATATTGTCACCCTGCTTATTGAACTTCTATGCAGAATACATCATGAGAAATGCTGGGCTGGAAGAAGCACAAGCTTCCTGCACAAGCACAAGCTGGAATCAAGACTGCCAGGAGAAATATCAATAACCTCAGATATGCAGATGACACCACCCTTATGGCAGAAAGTGAAGAACTAAAGAACCTCTTGATGAAAGTGAAAGAGGAGAGTGAAAAAGTTGGCTTAAAAGTCAACATTCAGAAAATGAAGATCATGGCATCTGGTCCCATCACTTCATGGGAAATAGATGGGGAAACAGTGGAAACATTGTCAGACTTTATTTTTCTGGGTTCCAAAATCACTGCAGATGGTGACTGCAGCCATGAAATTAAAAGACACTTACTCCTTGGAAGGAAAGTTATGACCAACCTAGTTAGCATGTTAAAAAGCAGAGACATTACTTTGACAACAAAGGTCCATCTAGGCAAGGCTATGGTTTTTCCAGTGGTCATGTATGGATGTGAGAGTTGGACTGTGAAGAAAGCTAAGTACCAAAGAATTGATGCTTTTGAACTGTGGTGTTGGAGAAGACTCTTAGGGAGATCAGTCCTGGGTGTTCATTGGAAGGACTGATGCTGAAGCTGAAACTCCAATGCTTTGGCCACTTGATGCGAAGAGCTGACTCATTTGAAAAGACCCTGATGCTGGGAAAGATTGAGGGTAGAAGGAGAAGGGAACGACAGAGGATGAGATAGTTGGATGGCATCACTGACTCGATGGACATGGGTTTGGATGGACTCTGGGAGTTGGTGATGGACAGGGAGGCCTGGTGTGCTGCGGTTCATGGGGTCGCAAGAAGTCGGACACACTGAGAGACTGAACTGAACTGAATAACGTACTTGCTCCTCTCTTCTTCTGCCTATGAAAGCCTTCCATTTTGTACAACCCCTAGGAGAATGCTTCTATTTACTGAATGGAATGTTGTTTGGTTCATCATTGAATGAAACCAATTAGATTTTCAAATTAACTCCATATAATTTTTTTTTTTAAAAAGCCTAATCAACACAAATTAGTCGTCTCCCAACTCTCAACGACAGAAGTCCCAGATCAAGGCATTGGCAGGCTTGGCTCATCCTGAGGCCTCTCTCCTCGGTTTGCAGACAGCTATCTTCTTGCCTAGAGTGCTGCAGTCCATGGGGTTGCAAAGAGCTGGACACGACTGGGTGACTGAATGACAACATCATCTTTCTCTCTTTGCACAGCCCTCTCTGTGTGTGTGCATCTCTGGTCTGTGTGTCCGATCTCCTCTTACTATAGGGACACCAGTCAGATTGGATTAGGGTTCACCTGGTAGTACTTTATTTTAATTAGAGGCTAATTACTTTACAATATTGTGGTGGTTTTGGCCATACATTCACATGAATCAGCCATAAGTGTACATGTGTTCCCCACCCTGAACCTCCCTCCCACCTCCATCCCCATTCCATCCCTCAGGGTCGTCCCAGTGCACCAGCCCTGAGCACCCTGTCTCATGCGTCGAACCTGGACTAGCGATCTATTTCATGTATGTAATATACATGTTTCAATGCTATTCTCTCAAATCATCCCACCCTCGCTTTCTGCCACAGACTCCAAAAGTCTGTTCTTTACATTTGTGTCTCTTTTGCTGTCACGCATATAGTGTCATCATTACCATCTTTCTAAATTCCATATGTCACGCGAGTGTATGTTCCTCGGTTCTTTGTCTCATCACAACAAAGATTTGGAGTGACAGACATTAAAGCCCTCAGCGCATCACAGCTCTTGGGTCTTGGACAAACTGTGTTATAGCTCTTAGGCAAATCAGTGTTACAGCTCTATTTTATTTGGAAGATAGCAGGAGAATCCATCCTTGAAGCGTGAGGCCATGCCAACACAAAGACTTGAAGAGAAGAGAGTGGAGGAGCACGTGGGGGAGGAGGAGAGAGAGGGAGAGAGAGAGAAAGTGCTTTGGCTCCTCCTTTTATATTTTTTTTTTCCTCCACCTGGGCCTGCCCTATGCAAATTGGGCTTAGCCAGGAGTGCTGTTTGTTCTACCTGAAGTCTTCACTCTGGTCCTCGGACCTTCTTTTGTTCTATTTTCGTGGGCTTTTCCTTTCCTTGTCTTTTAGCCACCACCATTTTGGACTCCTTTTCCCTATTCTACCTACCTAACACATATACTTCTTGGAACAAAAGTTATGACCAACCTATATAGTATATTCAAAAGCAGAGATATTACTTTGCCAACTAAGGTTCGTCTAATCAAGGCTATGGTTTTTCCTGTGGTCATGTATGGATGTGACAGTTGGACTGTGAAGAAGACTGAGTGCAGAAGAACTGATGCTTTTGAACTGTGGTGTTGGAGAAGACTCTTGAGAGTCCCTTGGACTGCAAGGAGATCCAACCAGTCCATCCTGAAGGAGATCAACCCTGGGATTTCTCTGGAAGGAATGATGCTAAAGCTGAAGCTCCAGTACTTTGGCCACCTCATGTGAAGAGTTGACTCATTGGAAAAGACTCTGATGCTGGGAGGGATTGGGGGCAGGAGGAGAAGGGGACAACCGAGGATAGATGGCTGGATGGCATCACGGACTCGATGGACGTGAGTCTGAATGAGCTCCGGGAGTTGGTGATGGACAGGGTGGCCTGGAGTGCTGTGATTCATGGGGTCGCAAAGAGTCAGACATGACTAAGCGACTGAACTGAACTGAACACATATATATGTATTAATATACTGTATTGGTGATTTTCTTTCTGACTTCACTCTGTATAATAGACTCTAGTTTCATCCAGCTTATTAGAACTGATTCAAATGAATTTCTTTTTTAATAGCTGAGTAATATTCCATTGTGTATATGTACCACAGGTTTCTTATCCATTCATCTGTCGATGGATATCTAGGTTGCTTCCACGTTCTGGTTATTGTAAACAGTGCTGTGATGAACATTGAGGTACATGTGTCTCTTTCAATTCTGGTTTCCTTGGTGTGTATGCCTAGCAGTGGGATTTTTGGGTTGTGTTCTATTTCCAGTTTTCTAAGGAATCTCCACACTGTTTTCCATAGTGGTAACAGACTTTTTTAAACCTAACTGCTTATTATAAGGTCATATCTCCAAATATTATCACATTCTCAGGTATTGGGGGCTAGGCTTCAATATCTGAATTTTGAGAGGAGACAATTCATAACAAATTATCCACGTAACAAACACATATGTACCAATGTACAATTAAGAATGTAATAACTACCATACAGAAGAATTCTGGATACTGTAAGAGAGCAAAAGAGGAGACATAATCTTAAAGGATACACAAGTGCTTCTAAAAAAGTGACACTAAACTGATGAAGGTAGAAAAGAGATTACACAGGTGAAAGGAGAGATGGAGAGTTCTAGAATCTAGAAAAAGGAAAGAGAAGACTCTTAAGTGAAAGACACATGGTGAGCTTGAGGAAGAGTGATGGAGCAATATATTTAAGTGCACCAATTGAAGGGAGGGTGGCAGTGAAAGAGAAGCTGGAGAGATAGGCAGGGCTAGATCACACAAGGTCTCATGAGCTATGGTAGGGATGTGTTTTTTGGTATTTTACAAATGTTTTAAATTGACATTAGGGAATAACTCTATGCAGCCACTGACTGACTGAGTGTTTATACCATTATGAAAAAAGAGAGAGTGTAACTAATCTTTCTAATATCTATTATGTACCAGATATTTTACATACTTATTTTAACCTCTACAGTAACTCTTAACCTTTACAGTAACTCTAAGAGGTATATACTGTTATTATCTTCATTTTATAGCTGGGAAGGGTGAAATTCAGAGAGGTTGAGTCACCAGGCCAAAGATCTTACATCCAATAAGTGGATCCAGAGACAGGTAAGATGGAAAAGAAGTTAATGATTGATCGTGCCTACATGGTGAGGCCTCCATAAAATCCCAATAGTATGTGATTAAATGAGTCTCCAGGTTGGTGAACACATCTACTTACTGGGAGGATGACATGTCTCATCCTCCCCCAACTCCATGGGGACAGAAGGCTTTGCTCTCAGGACCCTCCCAGACCTCATCCTATCTATGCATCTCTTTATCTGGCTGGCTGTTCATCTGTATCTTTTATCATATCTTTAAACGATTGGTAAAGAAAAACGTTTCCCTGAATTCTGTGAGCTCTTCTAGCAAATAATCAAATCCAAGGAGAAGAGGGTAATGGAAACCTCCAGTCTGTAGCCAAGTTGGACAGAAGTTGTGAGCAACCTGGGGGCCTACGACTTGCCATGGGCATCTGAAGTTGGGGAACCGTCTTGTGGGACTGAACCCTTAACTTAATGGGATCTGATAATGTCTTCAAGTAGAGAGTATTTTCACTTATTGAATTGTTGGATATCTGACTGTAGCAGCACTGACTAGTGTGGGGCGAAAAATGCGTCTGGTGTCAGGAGTGTTGAATACGGTAGTGGTGTGAGAGTAACGACAAACAGGAGGAGGACGGGAGATTTCTATCCAGTGGCAGAGTCTATATTCCACTTGACTTTTGAACCCTTATGTACTATATCTTAAAATACAAGTATGCCCATAGTTTGAATTGAAATTGGCAGTATCAGAACAGGTCAGGCTGAGGCAAGTGAAATAAGTTCTTAAATAAGAACTAAAATCATTGGAATAGTGGGGATAT
>SJXQ01006314.1:137033-155685 GCA_006408695.1 Aepyceros melampus | reverse complement strand
CCAGGCCTCCCTGTCCATCACCAACTCCCGGAGTTCACTCAGACTCACGTCCATCGAGTCTGTGATGCCATCCAGCCATCTCATCCTCGGTCGTCCCCTTCTCCTCCTGCCCCCAATCCCTCCCAGTATCAGGGTCTTTTCCAATGAGTCAACTCTTTGCCTGAGGTGGCCAAAGTACTGGAGCTTCAGCTTTAGCATCATTCCTTCCAAGGAAATCCCAGGGCCAATCTCCTTCAGAATGGACTGGTTGGATCTCCTTGCAGTCCAAGGGACTCTCAAGAGTCTTCTCCAACACCACAGTTCAAAAGCATCAATTCTTCGGCGCTCAGCCTTCTTCACAGTCCAACTCTCACATCCATACATGACCACAGGAAAAACCATAGCCGTGACTAGACGGACCTTAGTCAGCAAAGTAATGTCTCTGCTTTTGAATATACTATCTCGGTTGCTCATAACTTTTCTTCCAAGGAGTAAACGTCTCTTAATTTCATGGCTGCAGTCACCATCTGCAGTGATTTTGGAGCCCAGAAAAATAAAGTCTGACACTGTTTCTACTGTTTCCCCATCTATTTCCCATGAAGTGATGGGACCAGATGCCATGATCTTCATTTTCTGAATGTTGAGCTTTAAGCCAACTTTTTCACTCTCCTCTTTCACTTTCAACAAGAGACTTTTTAGCTCCTCTTCACTTTCTGCCATAAGTGTGGTGTCATCTGCATATCTGAGGTTATTGATATTTCTCCCAGCAATCTTGATTCCAGTTTATGTTATTTTTTTCCTTAATGGAGCTAAGAGGCCATTAAGGGGGTGGACCTTACACACATCCCCACCAGGTGGAATCTTGAACTTTTCAACTGGGCCAACCACAAATATTTCAAGAACTCTGCAAGAACACCTGCTACTTGTCACAACAACGAACTTTTTCCACCCTCTAGTTATAGCCTTAGCAGTCAAGCATGTTCAGCCAACACTAGATCCTGCCTCCAACTCCAGTGAAAATTCTATGTAATGCAGATCTCCCTTTTTTGCTTTTAAAACCCCCTGACTTTTACTCCCATGTGGGACATGGTTTGGTTGCTCCCTGAATTTGTGTGCGCCAGATTGTAAGTCTTTGATCCCAAATAAGTGCTTTCTGCCTGCTCATTGCTTCCTAGGTTTATTTAGATTGATGATATATGTATTATAATGTATACACATATGCACACAAACACAATTATATTTATGTTTATATTTAATTGGATTTACATTTACATGAAATCTTGCCAAGGTTTCCTCTCTTCGCCTCTGCCCTCCACACTTCTATACCCACTCCTTTCCTTTTGCCTTTTAGGATAATTGTCTGTGCCTTGAAAATCCAAGATCACTTCTCAACACAGTTGTTTCTTCCATTTCATTCTCCTTGCTCAGATGACTATTATATCTGTAGAGCAAGGTGTTTTATAGCCCTGGGTTTGGCTCTGCTTAAAAGGATCCTCTTGGGGCCAGCTTCATACTCACCTGTGGATCATCTGGATCTAGGTGAGCAAGCTCTTCCTCAGGTGATCTACACCTAAGCCCCCAAATCCCAAGGGAGGCTGGCCTTGTCTGTCTTCCCCAGGGTGAATTCTCTGTAGTCCTAGCCCATAACCTCCTCTTACAATTCCCCACAGAATTGGAGGGTCCTGGAGGAGCTGTAGTCAAAGCTATGGTTTTTCCAGTAGTCATGTAAGATGTGAGTGTTGGACCATAAAGAAGGCTGAGCACCGAAGAGTTGAGACTTTAGAACTGTGGTGTTGCTGAAGACTCTTGAGAGTTCCTTGGAGAGCAAGAAAATCAAACCAGTCAATCCTAAAGAAAATCAACCCTAAACATTTATTGGAAGTACTGATGCTGAAGCTGAAGCTCCAATACTTTGGCCACCTGATGTGAAGAGCCGACTCACTGGAAAAGACCTGGGAACGACTGAAGGCAGGAGGAGAAGGGGACAACAGAGGATGAGATGGTTGGATGGCATCACCAACTCAATAGACATGAGTTTGCAAAAACTCCAGGAGCTAGCGAAGGACAGGGAAGCCTGACATGCTACAGTCCATGGGGTTGCAGAGTTGGACATGACTGAGCGACTGAACAGCAAGAGTTGCATGGTTGGATTTGTGGACTGAAACTCTCTCTTCTGGCCGTGGCCAGAGGCAGAACACAGATTCTTGGAGGGACAGAGTCTCTGTCTCCTAGGCACTTCCCTCACTACAGCTCACGTCTGTGTATCAGGTCATACTTGCTGACTTTTCTCAGGCAGAAATAACCTCTGTCCAGTTTCATGTCTGGTCTCCTGAACTGGACCCATGGGAGAGGATGGGTGGATGTACAGATCAGTCCTTGGCTAGTGTCCTGGTCCCTCCCCTACACTGCTCTGACCGAATGGGATTTACCCCTGCAGGCTACATTTTCCAGATATCTTTATTAGCTAGCCTCCCACTAGGTTCAGTTAGTTAATCAAATGCTGGAGATTAAAATCAAGGAAGAAGTGCTCATGATTCAGCAGCACAGATATTAAAATCGGAATGATACAGGGATTAGCATGGCCCCATGCAAGAATGACACACAAACTCATGAAACATTCCTTATATTTTGGATTAACTGTCCCAAGAAAGTAGAAGAGGGGCCTTTCTGTACCAAGAGGTGACTTGAATTTACATGTTGAATGCTGTAATCAAGAACAAATAACTAGGCTCTACAAATTAAACCATCTTCTTTTTCTTTAAAGAATACATCAAGGAAGAAAATATAAAATCCAAGGTATTTATTTCTTCCCCTCTCTTTGCATTATGCAATCTCTCTGCCAGTGACTGCACCCCACCTCTGAGCTTCTCCCAAGAGAGAAGACGTGCCATGGTTTTGGTGTATCTATTCATGGGAGACAAACTCCAGCTGCTCATCCTGGGGTCTGTTTATCTCCTGCCTCATTACCACTCTTGGAGTTCATCCCAGATCTTTCATTCTTGTTTCATTTCCCAAGCATCCCGATTCCTCCTTAGTCTGAAATGTATTTCCTTGTGCAATCATCAATTTGTAGACCTGAGTTATTTTGATGTTATTTTTGTGTTATTCCTGCTCCTTGCAGTTCCTTTCTAACTCTTATCCTTCCCATGACCCTGAAATGCTTCATGTTATCATAAATGAGGAGGGTCATTTCAGATTTTTTGCTTCAGATCCTCACTCTGACCCACTCTCCATTTCCTGAAATCTGCCTCATTGTAACTTTATGGCCACTATTGCCCACTTTTCTAGGTTATGCTTCTGATGATGGAAAAATCACCTGAAAATTCTGCCCAACTGGAGTTGCTGGCATTTTCCCAAGTAACTATATTTTCCCCTTTGTTGTTATTGTTCACTTGCTAATTCATGTACAACTTTGCAACCCCATGGACTGCAGCACATCAGGCTTCCCTGTCCTTCACTGTCACCTGGAGTTTTTGCAAACTCATTGAGTTGATGATGCCATCCAACCATCTCATCCTCTGTTGCCCCCTTCTCCTCCTGCCCTCAGCTTTTCCCAGCATCAGGGTCTTTTCCAATGAGCCAGCTCTTCACATCAGGTGGCCAAAGTATTGGAGCTTCAGCTTCAGCATCATTCCTTCTAATGAATATTCAGGACTGATTTCCTTAGGGTTGACTGATTGATCTCTTTGCAGTCCAAAGGACTCTCAAGAGTCTTCTCCAACACCACAGTTCAAAAGCATCAATTCTTAGGTGTTCTTTACTACTGGGAAGACAGCTTTGAGTATACGGACCTTTGTTGGCAAAGTGATGTCTTTGCTTTTTAATATACTGTCTAGGTTTGTCATAGCTTTTCTTCCAAAGAGCAAGTGTCTTTTAATTTCATGGCTGCAGTTCCCATCTACAGTGATTCTGGAGCCCAAGAAAATAAAGTTTCTCATTGTTTCTATTTTTTTCCCATCTATTTGCCATAAAGTGATGGGAATGGATGCCATGATCTACATGTTTTGAATGTTGAGTTTTAAGCCAGCTTTTCCACTCTACTCTTTCACCCTCAGCAGGAGGCTCTTTAGTTCCTCTTGGCTTTCTGCCATTAGACTGGTATCATCTGCATATCTGAGGTTGTTGCTATCTCTTCCTGTGATCTTGATTCCAGCTTGTGATGCATCCAGCCCAACATTTCTCTTGATGTACTCTACATAGAAGTTAAATAAAGAATCCCAAAGACTGCATCCTCTGTGAGACTCCAAACTCCTCCCCTGGCTGTAGGGAATAACACTTTGAAGATGGCAGCCTCCAATAACTAGTTCAAATGGGTGAGACTAAGTTGTTTGCCTGATGAAACTATTGAATATACATGAACAAAGGAAATAGAGAAACCCTGTCATTCGCCATGATAACTACTGGCAGCGAGTAGCTTCAAAAATGCTACTGAATATGTGTTTTGATAGATGGTGGTCAGAGAGGTCAAGCTAGGACTCTGACACAAACTGGAAGTGGCCTAGAGAGACGGTTTCGCTGATGTTGCCACAGATTTTTCACCCATACAGTGCCTGAGGGAAGCTGAGGTGATATAGCGTGATTGTTTGGGGGCTTTTGCGGGCTCAGTGATGGGATGTCTGTTTGTGGCAAGTGGTGACAATTCTCTGGGGAGAATACTGGGGAAAAGGGTCTGAGAGTTGAATAATGGGCGCATCTCTAGAGTGAGTGATGGGAGTTCTGTGGGGTAGTGATAGGAGGTTAGCTGGGGTCATTTGCAGGATGAATAATGGAGGATCTGTGAAGTGTGTGAAAGGGTGTTTTTTGTAGCTTAAATTGAATGATAAGTTCATTACTTTTCAACCTTGTATATTTCTTTATTTACTTTTGGTAACTGTCATATATGGTGTTCTTGTAATTTAAAAATTCCAGATGTACCTTAATATGAGTTTTTATTCTGTCTTTTCCTAGTTCAGTTCGGTTCAGTTCAGTCACTCAGTCGTGTCCGACTCTTTGCAATCCCATGAACTGCAGCACACCAGGCCTCCCTGTCCATCACCAACTCCCAGAGTGCACCCAAACCCATGTCCATTGAGTCAGTAATGCCATCTAACCATCTCATCCTCTGTCATCCCCTTCTCCTGCTCTCAATCTTTCCCAGCATCAGGGTCTTTTCAAATTAGTCTGCTCTTCGCATCAGGTAGCCAAAGTATTATAGTTTCAGCTTTAGCATCAATCCTTCTAAAGAAATCCCAGGGCCGATCTCCTTCAGAATGGACTGGTTGGATCTCCTTGCAGTCCAAGGGACTCTCAAGAGTCTTCTCCAACACCACAGTTCAAAAGCATCAATTCTTCGGTGCTCAGCTTTCTTTATAGTCCAACTCTCACATCTATACATGACCACTGGAAAAACCATAGCCTTGACTAGACGGACCTTTGTTGACAAAGTAATATCTCTGATTTTTAATATGCTGTCTAGGTTGGTCATAACTTTCCTTCCAAGGAGTAGGCGTCTTTTAATTTCATGGCTACAGTCACCATCTGCAGTGATTTTGGAGCCCAGAAAAATAAACTCCGCCATTCTTTTCACTGTTTCCCCATCTATTTGCCATTAAGTGATGGGGCCGGATACCATGATCTTAGTTTTCTGAATGTTGAACTTTAAGCCAACTTTTTCACTCTCCTCTTTCACCTTCATCGAGAGGCTCTTTAGTTCTTCTTCACTTTCTGCCATAAGGGTAGTGTCATCTGCATATCTGAGGTTATTGATATTTCTCCCAGCAATCTTGATTCCAGCCTGTGCTTCCTCCAGCCTAGTGTTTCTCACGATGTACTCTGCAATAAGTTAAATAAGCAAGGTGACAATATACAGCCTTGACGTACTCCTTTTCCTATTTGGAACCATCTGTTGTTCCATGTCCAGTTCTAACTGTTTTTTCCCTAGGGGCTTGCTCATTTGAGGACAGTGAACATGTATCTTAAGAGGACCTTCAGTTCAGTTCAGTTCAGTTGCTCAGTCATGTCCAACTTTTGTGACCCCATGGACACATCAGGCTTCCCTGTCCATCACCAACTCCCAGAGCTTGCTCAAACTCATGTCCATTGAGTCAGTGATGCCATCCAAACATCTCATCCTCTGTAATAACCTTCTCCTTCCGCCTTAGTGGATGGTATTAGAGGACATGTGGGGAAGTGATTCATGGCTTGGGAGACTGTAGGGTTTGGGAATTGACTGAGAGTCTGGGAGCTTCAGGGACTGCAGGACTTGAGGGTCATGTTGTAGCACACTTGGGGGGCCAATGAGTGGTAACAGGAGTTGGTAGCATGGGGTGCTGAGGAGAGCTGAAATTGTGAGCATGTTGAGGCCAGTTGACTGGAGGTGTAGGAGACAGTGATGGGAGTTTGTGACTGCATTGCTTCCGGATGGTGAGTGTTGACAGTCTTTGGGGAAATGGTCATTGTTGGCTCTTCTTTGGGTCCCAGTGCATGTGTTAAAAGTCACTGACTGGCAGTTGAACAGATTCTTGATGGGTTTCCATTGGAATGTCATATTTCGAGCCTTGTTTTGGAGATTATTTGAAGATTTGTGAAATTAGTAGCAATCAGATAGACTAATGATGTTAGAGCTTGGGCCATGTTAGTGACTCAGGGGCATTTCAGAATCGTCTGGCAGCCTTATCTTCAGACGGGAGATAATCAGTGATTCAGTGTCCTGATATGATACAGATCTGTGGGTTTTCCAGGTCATGGTGCGAGGTTGGGTATGGTGAATTTAACTTTTATCTTTGTTGGAAAGGCTGGGCTATGTAGGGTGTCATGGATAGGCAGTGAAATGTCCAGTAACTCAGAGTAGGCACAACAGCATGGCCACTCTAAAACTTAAGCTATCTGAAGGCAACAGGAAATGGAAATGGTGGTCATGTAGGGAACCATATGGGATAGTGGCGATTGTGTGCAGTTTAGAATGAGGCAGATTTTGGACTGATTTCCTGTATGTCCTTTTACTTCCTTTTTGGCCTTAAGGCAAGTTATGTAACAGCACTCAGCCTCCATTTCCTCATCCACAGAGTGGGTATAATAATGAACATAATAGTTAGCTGACAGGATTATGTGGAAATTAAACATGGTACCTGATATCTGACTTTTATTTTATTCACTGTTTACTACATGCCAGGCAGGTGCTAAGGGCTCAACCAGCTTCATCTCCTGTAAGTTTTAAAACTTAAGTCCCTCCTCAGATGCATGTTCACTGTCCTCAAATGAGCAGGTCTCATGAACCAATGATATAAAACCCAACAGTAAAACTACTCTTGGAGTTTAATGGTTACAAAAGTACTGATGCACATACATCCAGAAAAACAAAAGGAGAGGGTTAAACTTCATGAACCATACATCCAACTTGCCCCCAACACTCAGAACCTCATCATTCACCCCATAGACTCCCTGTCAGACAGCCCAAAGACCCTCTCATCACTCACCTTACACAGCCCCCATCATTCACCCGCCTCCCCAATGCCCTGGAAGAGCTCTCTCTCTTCAAAGACCCCACCCTCTGTGACCCACTGTAAATCTCCTCCATCACTCACCCTGGACCCACCCCCAATACTCATCCCACAGATTCCCCATCACTCTCCCCAGCACATCTATTCTAACAGACACACACTTCATCAGCCAGACCATGGTTTCCTTGGTAACACAGAAGGCCTGTGGACAAGGAAAGAAGGCCCCTTGTGGTTTGCTCTCAGCAGGAGGATCCAGCTTGTCTCAGGAACAGGGAGTCCAGATCTGCTCCTCCTGTGTCTGTCCTCTGGTTCTTGAGAACCATCCCTGGGGCTGGGTGACATTTGGGGAAGTGATCCACTACTTAGGGGACCATAGGAAGTATGACTGATTGGGAGCAGGAGCTTCAGGAATCAGAGGACTTTGAGGTTTACATTGTAATACATTCAGGGGGCCAGTGATTGAGGACCTATGAAATCAATAAAATGGGGGACTAAGGGAAGCATATGGGAGCCATTCAACTAGAGACGCTGGGCAGTGAGTGTTGAGGTCCTTTGTGAATGGATGAGTGGGTCAGTGTTGGCATCTCCTTCGGTCCCTGAGGACATGGTAAGGGTCAGTGATGGGCTGTTCAGCAGATTGATGATGGTTTCCTGTTGGGATGAGTTACTTGAAACCCCAAATTAGGGGTTATTTAAGGTCCAGTGTTTGTCAAGTGTGAAGCAGATGCTCAGGGTTTCGCAAGCCTCATCGAATGTCACTTTCACACCTGTGATTAGTACCTTCCTCCACATTTTGGAAACTACAACTAAAGTCATAGCTTCATATTCTCACAGTTATAAGGTGGCAGAGCTGTGATTAAGTTTCACTAAGTGAAATCTGTATGCAGGTCAGGAAGCAACAGTTAGAACTAGACATGGAACAACAAACTGGTTCCAAATAGGAAAAGGAGTACGTCAAGGCTGTATATTGTCACCCTGCTTATTTAACTTCTATGCAGAGTACATGATGAGAAACGCTGGACTGGAAGAAACACAGGCTGGAATCAAGATTGCCAGGAGAAATACCAATAACCTGATATGCAGATGACACCACCCTTATGACAGAAAGTGAAGAGGAGCTAAAAAGCCTCTTGATGAAAGAGAAAGAGGAGAGTGACAAAGTTGGCTTAAAGCTCAACATTCAGAAAACGAAGATCATGGCATCTGGTCCCATCACTTCATGGGAAATAGATGGGGAAACAGTAGAAACAGTGTCAGACTTTATATTTTTGGGCTCCAAAATCACTGCAGATGGTGACTGCAGCCATGAAATTAAAAGATGCTTACTCCTTGGAAGAAAAGTTATGAGCAACCTAGATAGTATATTCAAAAGCAGAGACATTACTTTGCCGACTAAGGTCCATCAGTCAAGGCGATGGTTTTTCCAGTGGTCATGTATGGATGTGAGAGTTGGACTGTGAAGAAAGCTGAGCGCCGAAGAATTGATGCTTTTGAACTGTGGTGTTGGAGAAGACTCTTGAGAGTCCCTTGGACTGCAAGGAGATCCAACCAGTCCATTCTGAAGGAGATCAACCCTGGGATTTCTTTGGAAGGAATGATGCTGAAGCTGAAGCTCCAGTACTTTGGCCACCTCAGGCGAAGAGTTGACTCATTGGAAAAGACCCTGATGCTGGGAGGGATTGGGGGCAGGAGGAGAAGGGAACGACCGAGGATGAGATGGCCAGATGGCATCACGGACTCAATGGACGTGAGTCTGAGTGCACTCTGGGAGTTGTTGATGGACAGGGAGGCCTGGCGTTCTGCGATTCATGGGGTCGCAAAGAGTTGGACACGACTGAGCGACTGAACTGAACTGAAGTGAAGTGTAGTCCAAATCTCTTGTAGGGTTTTGTTTGTTTGTTTGTTTTACTGCTGTTCAGTTTTCCTGATCTTTGTCTACCATCAGTGCCTAGCCCTGTGACCTTCTCCATGGGTCCCCAGAAATTGATGTAGAGAGAATGGTGGATGAGTGGCCTTATGGTCACTGCCTTTCAAGGGCTTCTTGGTGCCTCTGCAGAGCCCCTGGGTCAGGCCACATTGTCGAGGCTACAGGATTCTCCTTCCCAGCCCAGCCCCACTCTCTCCTGCGGCTCTGGTTGGAGCCTCCTGATGCCCACCGTCTTTGGGCTCCTGGAATTGTCAGAGCAGAAGCCCAGAGGGAACTTGCCTGCTGATGTGAGTTTGCCCCAGAGGTCCCAGGTCTTCGATGGAGCATGTGAGATAAGCAGGAGTGACCCCCACCCCAGGGACAGTTCTCCAGAACTTGAGGGCCGGCATGGGAAGCAGACAATTCTGGACCTCCTGTTCTGGACAGTCTACTCAGCAGTGAAATGAAATGAACTGCCAATGCAGGGGCCAACCTCATGCAAGAATCCCAAGAAGCCAGCGTGGAAGAGTACGTGATTACAATTCCATTTCTCTGAAGTTCTAATATGGCTACAACTACGCTATGGTGATAGGAAGGCTGCCACAGGCGAGGGCTAGTATAAGGAAAATTTGAGCAGTGATGGAAATATTCCACATCTTGGTTGGGGTGGATGTATCCATTTATCAGAACCCATTAAAACATGTGCACTATACATAAATACATAATATAAAAATTCCTTATTATATATATAGATCTGTATGTCATATAAAGTGTATATCATCCATATATGATAAAATATGTAAGATACTGTAATGGTGGATATGACATTATGCTTTTGTCAGAATCCATAGAACTGGATAACACAAAGAGAGAACTTCAATAAAAACTATGGACTTCAGCTGATGGTAATGTGTCAGTATTGGTTCATTAACTGTAACAAATATTCTACACTGATGCATGATGGAAAAATGTGAGGGGGTCGAGGTACATATGGGAGCTGTCTGTAGTATCTGCTCAATTTTTCTGTAAACCTAAAACTGTCCAAAAAAATAAAGTCTATTACTTATTTTAAAAATTACTTGTTGGGTATAAATCCATTATTTACAAATGTGCCTAAATATATATTCATTATATGTAAATTATACCACAACTTTAAAAAATGAAGCAAGACATAGGCAATGACATATAATATGATTATACTTCTAAAAAGTTCAAAAATAGGTTAATGTGAACTGTACTTTTTAGGGATACATTGGTGATAAAACTGTAAAGAAAACATGGAAATGGTTAATGTAAAAGCCAAGATCATGGATACTTTTAGAAGGAGTACACAGTGTTGTATCCCACAGTGCTGTGACCAGCGATACGCAGATTTGATCACATCAAAATGAAGGACAGCGGAGATAAATTTAATGAGAAATGGCAGAATGGGAGCCATTATTTCCCTCATTTAAGCTCACAAGAGCTTTTTACTTATTTAGAACGCACCAAAATTTACACAAGTCAACAAGAAGAAAAGCAAGCCAATATAAAAATAGCAAAAATATGAATATTTATTTCAGAAATGTGGAAGTATTAATGGAAAACAAGGCCACATTGAGATGCTGAAACACACTGGTAATGGAAAAACACCACACGGAAACCAGATACTGCTCTACACACGTCAGATTGGAAAACCCAAAAGGCAGATAACAGCGAGTGTTGCAGAGATGTGAGCAAATAGGAACTTCACACTCTATGGTGGGAGTGTAGCCTGTTGAGCTATTTGGGGACCTGGCCATACTTGATACTTCACACTGGAGGTATTTTGTGAACTAACTGCATTTGCTGTGTGGTAACTGACTGCACTGCATACTTTCCCATTTATCTTCTGAACATTATACGCTTCACCATAAAAAAATTTTCAGCTGACATCAAGTGGAAACAGCCAGGAAAGAAAATGTGTACTGTAGGATGCCAATCACATAAACATTAAAAACAGTATTTATAAAACCATAACTTTGAAATTTAGGGGTGTGTATTTCATTGGTAAACATATTATCCTCTAAGGTTAATCATGGGCTTCCCAGGTGGGTCTAGTGGTAAAGAACCCACCTGCCAATGCAGGAGACACAAGAGAGGTGGGTTTGATCCCTGGGAGGATCCCCTGGAGGAGGGCATGGCAACCCACTCTAGTATTCTTGCCTGAAGAATTCCATGGACACAGGAGCCTTGTGGGTGCAGTCCATAGCGTTGCATAGAGTCGGACACAACTGAAGCAACGTAGCACAGCACACAAGGTTAGTAATAGGGATGAGATCAGAGTCTCTAGAGAGATTGATCAGGAAAACTCCACAGTCCTTCTGTGTAAACCCTTTGAGTAGATTGTTAAATTTTTTAAATTATTTTTTAAATTTTTGGCTGCCCTGAATCTTCATTGCTTTGCTCGGGCTTTCTCTAGTTGCCATGAGCAGGGGCTACTCTGTTGCGGTGCATGGCGTCTCATGGCAGTGCCTTCTCTTCTTGTGGAACACAGGCTGTAAGTGTGCAGGCTTTAGTCCTTTCTGCATGTGGGCTCAGTAGTTTGACGCAAGGGCTTAGTTGCTCTGAGGCATATGTAATCTTTCTGGACCAGGGATCGGACCCATGTCCCCTGCACTGGCAGGTGGATTATCATCCACTGCACCACCAGGGAAGTCCCCCATTGAATAGATAATTCACAAACAGGGGTTACAGTTAATTTTAAAAGATGAGAAAAGTTATTTATAATCACATCAATGCAAAGAAAAGGTATAATACTGTTTCTCTCATGAGAGTAGGGCACTTTTGGAAAATGTCGTGTTGGCTTTAAATGAAATTGGAGGAATCATCTCCACAGACTGTATCAATTAGAAATGCGTTTCACTCTAAGTTTAAAAAAAAAAAAAAGCTGACTGTCAGGAACCTTAACTAATAGGGCTTTATTTTTCTCTCAAAACAAGAAGTCAGCGGGAGGTGAGGGGGTGGGAGCTGCAGCTGACTTTAATCGAGTGGCCTGAGAGAACCCAGAGGATTTTAGAGTGTAAAGAAGGAATGAGAGCATCGGGGAAAGACAAGACCCCAGACCAGAGGGTCGGCCCCTCTCTGATCTTCTCCTTCCTCGGCAGGCTGAACCCTTCTGACTCAGCTGCTTTCCTGGCCTGAGGTCCAGATTTGATTCGTGTCTAGTCAGACCTTTCTGCATAATCCAATGATTCCCAAGCTCCAAACCCGACCCCGCTTCAGCACCACGGACAGCGCCATACTTGCTTCTGGGGACCACATGCTCTCTTGGCTGGAAAGAGCAATCCCGCTGGGGTACGTTCTGATGGGAAGAATGGGACGGGCTTGGGGACTGGTAATGAACAGGATAAAGGCCTCCCTGTCTAGGTTATAACCAGGCTCCGAGAAACCTATGTGGGGAAAATAGACCCTGAAACTCCACATCTCGTTTAAGGGAAGTGGGAGCTGGTCTTCAGGGGGTGAAAGTCAGGGTTCAGGGTACAAGACAGCTGTGGCCCCAAGAGAGAAGAGCTCGGCTTTCACTTCCCTTCCCGACTGGTGGCTCAAGGGAGAGAGGGGTATTTCTCTGAAGAGAGAAGACTGATACAGAAGTCATACACTTCAACCCAAGAAGTGTCCCAGCTCTCTTGCCACCCCATGGTCGCCCCCACCTCTAAGCTATGAGAGACTAGTCAAATGGTGTCAGGTGAATCCAGATTAGCCTCTGGAGCCCAGAGATGTTGCTGCCACTGTGGCTGCAGCTGGGAGGGCAGCAGATGTGAGGAGGAGGTTTCCGGGTGGGGCTGCAGTCAGAGGCTCTGTTTCCTGTAGTGGTCCCTGGAGGGTGGTGCAGGTGTAACCTTCACTGAGGGTGGTGAAGGAGGGCTCATGCTTCCCATCCTGTTCACTTCAACCCTTGGGTTTTCTGGACTGATTTTAGCCCACTCAGCATCCACCTTCAGATCCCAGAGGTGTCCAGCAGACACTGTAATCCCCTTCCACCCACAGATCCCCATCAAAATCTGGAAGAAACTCTCTGGTGCCAGTCCAACCTTCTGTGGGGCCCAGGGGCCCACAGTTGCTCTCTAAGCATTAGACTTGCCAAGATGCAGGAAAGTGAGAATACTTTCAGCTAGAGAAATATCATGTGAAAAATGACTCCCAATATGGAGCTTCCCAGGTGGCCCAGTGATAAAGAATCTGCCTGCTAATGCAGGAGACACGGGATTGATCTCTGAGTAGGGAAGATTCCCCTGGAGTAGGAAATGGCAACCCACTCCAGTATTCTTGCCTGGGAAATCCCATGGACAGTGGACTTTAAAGGGCTACAAAGGTCGAGAAGAGTCAGACACACCTAAGCGACTGAGCACACATGCACAACTCCTTATATATCTGAATGTGACAAGTAGTCAAGGATCCCCAGCAGAGGACCCTAGAGACAGGAACACAGGTGCTCCTTATCTGAAAGGTGGGGAGAAGTGTTCACGATCCCAGGGGAAGCTGAGGTGGACTCTCAGGATCTCCTTTTAGAGGTCTGAATCTTTTCCTTCTCTCCACCTGATACCAGAATATCCCCAAGTCTACATCCCTTTAACCTGATGCCCAACTTCTTAGAGTCTAAACAGCTCAAAGTCCAGTAGGAAGATACTCCTCTCTTCCATGGGGCCCAAGGCTCCCCATTCCTTATTATTCACCCATATGCTCAGGTCCCAAGAACATGACACCAGGATATACACATTATATATAACACATATATACAACTGATTCACTCTGCTGTACACCTGAAACTTAACATCGTAAATGAACTATACTCCAGTAAAAATATTAAAAATAAATTTTAAAGAAGAGATCACGACACCAGCCCTCCGTTTTCAGGTGACCTTCCTAGGAGGTGATAGAGGTTGCTGTTTAGTTGCTAAGTTGTGTTTAACTCTTTTGCGACTCCATGGACTGTATGTAGCCCACAGAGGTAGCTCCTCTATCCACGGGATTTTCCCAGGCAGGAACACTGGAGTGTGTTGCTGTTTCCTTCTGCAGGGTATCTTCCTGGCCCAGGGATCGAACTGATATCTCCTACGGCTCCTGCATTGCAGGCAGATTCCTTATCACTGAGCCACCTGGAAAGCCACAGGAGGTGAAAGGTCTATGCATAGAACCGTCCGAGGAGTTCAGCTCATGGTACCAACCTACAGGTGATTTTTGCGACCTGATCATAAGCAAATGCGAAAGATTTCCTCGGCTGGCCTCACAGGGATGTTGTCTGCACACTGCAGTCTCTGAAAGGAGTTGCAGTGAAGGACTCAGACTGCTCTGGCCTGTCATACTCTTCACATTTTTGCATTCCTAGCTCAGAGGACTTCATTCTTGGTCTGTTTATCTGATGCCTTGGGCAGAGGTCTTCAGGCACCTCTTCTGAGGCCTTCTAATGGTGGGGGGAGGAGAAGGGAAACTGGAAGGCACTTTGCCCCACTCTGATTCAGGACTCGGTACTTTTCCATGCCTACCCCCATGCCCCAACTCAGGATCCATAGATCCGCCGCAGCTTTTTGTTCTGGGTTCCTGGTACATGAAATGACCCTCATGTCTGTGCTGGCCCATCAGACTCCTTGACAAAGATTCTCCCCTTGGCTAACTCTAGCCAGGCTCTTCGAGTTCTTTTTTTTTAATATATGTATATGTATATATATATATATATATTTTTAACTTTATTTTACTTTACAATACTGTATTGGTTTTGCCATACATCAACATGAATCTGCCACGGGTATACACGTGTTCCCAATCCTGAACCACCCTCCCACCTCCCTCCCATACCTAAAATACATATATATTTTAAAAATTCATTTAGTTTTGGTTGCGCTGGGTCTTCGTTGCTGCGTGAAGGCTTCCTCTGTTTGCAGAGAGCGGGGGTTACTCCTTGTTGCCGTGCACCAGCTTTCACTGTGGCTTCTCTTATTGTGGAGCACAGGCGCCAGGCACGCGGGCTTCAGGAACTGCGGTTCGCTGGCTCCAGAGTCCAGGCTCAGTAGCTGTGGTGCACGGACTTTCATTGCCCTGCAGCACGTGTAATCT
This sequence comes from Aepyceros melampus, assembly GCA_006408695.1. NCBI lineage: Eukaryota > Metazoa > Chordata > Mammalia > Artiodactyla > Bovidae > Aepyceros > Aepyceros melampus. The sequence continues at coordinate 140,250 of SJXQ01006314.1, read as the reverse complement.
TCCGGGACCAGGATACAAGCATGTGTCCCCTGCACTGGCAGGTGGATTCTTACCCACTGCACCACCAGGGAAGCCAGGGTAACCCACATCCCTTACCCTCCATATTTGATGGGCTTCCTCATCCTCCAGCCCCCAGCTGCTGCCTGGTCATCCTGTCCTGCCTTCAGCAAGAAGCCTGGTGGGTCAGTTTAGCCAGAAGCCCCCTTTGCTCTGATGTTTTCTTTCAGTAATTTTCCATCTGCTGACCCCTCACCCTCCTCTTTGGCAATAAATCCCCAGTCTTCCTCATCGTTGTCAGAGTTGAGCCTGGTCTCTTTCCCCTGCGGCAAACCCCCATTGCAGGGGTCCCTGAACCTATGACAACGGTCCTGAATGAAATCTGCTTCGTGGTTCCTTAAGTGTCATGAGCAGAAACAGAGACACAAATGGAAGGAACAAATGTGTGGTTGCCAAGGGGCGAAGGGTGGGCGGTGGGGTGAATTGGGAGATTGGGACTCACCTGTATATACTACAGTGTGTCAGGTTCCCTGGTGGAGCTAGTGGTAAAGAACCCACCTGCCAACGCAGGAGATGTAAGAGAGCTGGTTCGATCCTTGGGTCAGGAAGATCCCCTGGAGGAGGGCATGGCCACCCACTCCAGTATTCTTGCCTGGAGAATCCATGGACAGAGGAGCCTGGTGGGGTCCATGGGGCCGCAGAGAATCGGATGTGATTGAGCACCTAAACAACAACAGTGTATAAAACAAATAACTAACGAAAACTTGTTGTGCAGCACAGGGAACTCTACTTTCTGCTCTGTGGTGATCTAAATGGGAAAGAAATTCAAAAAGAGGGGACATATGTATACATACGGTTGATTCACTTTACTGAACAGCAGAAACAGACACAGCAGTGTAAAACAACTATACTCCAATTTTTTTTAAGTGAAAAAAAGAAGTGCCAAGAATAATTTTTTTCCCCTTAACAATTAGAATCACATCTTTTTCTTTAACAACCTTGTAACCATTCCGGAACATGGGGGAGTCACTGCTTTTCCATTTAGACTGTTGTTTATATCATCACAATAGGTGATTAAAGGCTTAATTGTTATTTTCATTTTGACTCAACTGCTTTAAGCAGCTCCCTCTGACGCTAGCAGCTCAGGCTGTCTCTCCCCACTCGGCTGAGCTCCTGGCCCCAGTCAGGTTCAGCATACTTTCTCGGGTGTTGGTCAGGACACCTAAGTCCCTGAGGAGGGGCCCAGTCGCAGCGCCTGTAGGACGTGATGCTTGGCCAGAAGCCTGGCCTGAAAAGGGAGAAGAAACCACAACAGTCCCCCACCACCACGCAGGAGACATAAGAGATGCAGGTTTGATCCCTGGGTCAGGAAGACGCCCTAGAAGAGGGCATGGCAACCCACTCCAGTATTCTTGCCTCGCCACCCTTCTGCAGATCCAGCCAGACTTAAAGTCACCATCTCTCCGCATGACTGAAGGAGAAAATACCTTCTTATCTCCATTCCAAATGCTCCAAGAGCCTGGGCTATTGGCCCCCATCCAAGGAAATGGCACAGGTAGGAAGGAAACGCTCCTCTGGGGCAGTGATGGAGGGGGCGGTTCCTACGCTTAAGGCAGAAGTGGGGTCTTCAAGCTTAAATGGAAAAGGGCTAAAGGCAGTCAGTGGGATTCCACACACCCCACCTCCACCCCGCATTCGCCTCACCTCCCTGCTCCCTGCTGTCTGGCTGCCGCTCCCTCTCTCCCCTCCCTGGCAAAACTCTCACCTGGGTCACCAATAACCACCTGTTCTCTTCCTGACCAGGCTATCTCGGTCACCACCACCAGCTCTCCCTACACCCCACAGTTAAGCTTAAGCTTAATCGGGGGCATGCGGGCATGCAGGCCCACTGCCCCGCCCAGGGCCCTCTGCCCCGACTTGGCGAATGTGTCTATGTGTCTACCTCCAGGGGCAGCTCTGCTACCTTCTCAGCCCTGTCTGCCCAGCCTAGACTGCACATTTATCCTGCTCTAGGCAGTGGCACTTCCATCCCCCAGCCCCCAGTTGCCGGAGTCAGGCCTCAGAGAGTCACTCTAAATGCCTCTCTCTCTGGCCCCCAACACCTCCCCTCAAATCTCACTTCCTCAAAGTGTCTTCAGTGGCATCCCTTCTCCATCCCCCAGGCTGCTATCTCCCCGCAGGTGTGGTTCTCTTCCCAATCACAGAAGCTTCCTCTTGGCCTCCAGCCTCTCCCTTCCAGCTGTTCCCTACACTGGCTTCAGAAAGATCATGTTATACCTATATGACTCTGTCCCGCTTCTACTCAACAACCTTCCGTGGCTCCCCGTTGCCCTTAAATAAAGCTCAGGTTTGTTTGTCTTCCCCTACTGTTTGAGCTAGTCGAGGGTGAGAACTGATTCAAACCTGTCTTTTTTGTTTAAGGGGAAAAAAACCATTTTGGCCATGCTGGGTCTTAGTAGCGGTGCACAGGCTTTTTCATTGTGGTACACGGGCTTCTCGCTAGTTGTGGCACGCAGGCTCCAGAGCGCACAGGCTTCAGTAGTTGTGCCACGTGGGCTTGGCTGCCCCACGGCATGTGGGATCTTAGTTCCCCAACCAGGGATCAAACCTGGATTCCCTGTGCGGCAGGTGGATGCTTAACCACCGGACCACCAGGGACGTCCCCAGATCTGTCCTGTTTTGTTAGTTTGTGAATGAAGGAAGTCAAGGCATGTGTTGCTTCTACTGCCTCATCTACGCCTTCTTCTGCCCGTGGTGCTCATATAGGATATCTCCAGTTCCATCTCTAACAGGCCGCCTCCATGAGGATTCCCCAGACCATGACTCTTGGGGAGCTAGACAGGGGAGCCCCCTTATCCAGTGCAGAAAACAGGGCAGGAGCCCAGGAGGCAGGACTCAGGGGCTCTCATCCTTCCTTGCTGCCTCACTCAGGCAAGCCCCTCGCCTCCTCTGATCCACAGGGTCACCTTCCAATATGCAGAAACGGCAGAATGATCTCAGCGGGGCCAACCACAGCTGACTCTCTAAGCCTGAAGTTTCCTCTTAGGGGCTTGTGGCCTGGTATCCTCACCGCAGCTTCGTGGCTGAGCTTCCTCTGCCCGCCCCTTATCTGCAGCTTGCCCTTCTCTTTCAGACGGATCCAGAAGGCGGATCCTGCCCCGCGGGACATCAGGAAGGGATGCGGCTGTTGCTGCTGCTGCTGCTACCGGTACTGTGGGAA
>SJXQ01006314.1:120617-133682 GCA_006408695.1 Aepyceros melampus | reverse complement strand
TCCTTATATGAGTCTGCTAGGGCAGCCAGAACAAAGCACCTCCAACTTGGGGCTTAAACAGATACACCTCCCAGTTCTGGAGGCTGGAAGCCTGGGATCGAGGTGTCAGCAGGGTTGATTTCATCACAGGCTGTGAGATTTGTTCCAGGACTCTCCCCACAACTTCTGGCAGTTTTGCTGGCAACCTTTGGTGTTCCTTGGCTCGTAGGAGCGTCACCCCCATCTCGCTTTCATGTTTGTGTCTGTGAGTGCTCAGTCGCTTCAGTTGTGTTTGACTCTTTGTGACCCCGTGGACTGCAGCCTGCCAGGCTCCTCTGTCCATGGGATTCTCCAGGCGAGAATACTGGAGTAGGTTGCCATGCCCTCCTCCAGGGGAATCTTCCTGACCCAGGGATTGAACTCACAGCGCCTCCACAGCTGCTGGACCCCTCCTGCATTGGGGGGCAGGTTCTGCCTGGATGATGGTCTCCTGCATTGGGGGGCAGGTTCTTTTTCATTAGCGCCACCTGGGAAGCCTCCCCACCCCCGCTTTCATGTTTACATGGCATTATTCTGCCCGCATGTGTCTGTGTCCAAATTTCCCCTTTTTAGGACATCAGTCATATTGGATTAGCCCCTGCTGATCTCATGTTTTTTAATTAAATAATTTATCTCTGGCTGTGTTGGGTCTTCGTTGCTATGGGGGCTTTCTCTAATTGTGGAGAGCAGGGGCTACTCTTGAGCTGTGGTGCTCACTGAGGTGGCTTCTCTTGTAGAGCATGGGCTCTAGGGAGCAAGGTCTTCAGTCGTTACAGCTCTCGGGCTCTAGAGGACAGACTCAATAGTTGTGATGCAGGGGCTTAGCTGCTCTGAGGCATGTGAGATCTTCCTGGACCAGGGATCGAACCCGTGTCTGCCACATTGGCTGGCACACTCCTTCCCACTGAACCACCAGGGGGCCCTGCTGGGCCTTCATTTTAACTTGATTACCTCACTAAAGATCTCCTCTGCAAATAAGGTGACATTCTGAGTGACTAGGGGTGGGGGACTTCAACATATGAACTTGGGGGAGGGAAGCACAAGTCAACCCAAACAGCCCCAGAGGGATGGAGCTTGGAGGAGGGGCACCCCAGGGCCCCAGCTGGCATGGCTGGTGGTAGAAGATTCTCAGTCCTGAGTCCAGGGGAAGGGGCTGGCCCCAGGGTCTACAGGGCGATGGAAACGTCCAGTGACTGAGTCTTGGATGGGAAGTCAAGGGGGAGGCGGGTACACTAACAACACAGAGAGGGGTGGCCTGTTGGGAAGATGCCATGTATTGGGGTTGGAGTTTAAACAAGATTCAAATTGTCTACAGGTAAACCACAGCCCAGGGCTGGCACGGTCCTGGGAGCAGTTGGGGGAGCTAGCGTCACGGTCCTGCTTTCTCTCTGCCTGTATCTCATCTTCAGGTGAGAGGGGGCTCCATGGTGGAGGGAGAAGCCCAGGGTGGGAAGGGCTCAGGGTCACGGAATCTCAGAAAACCTGAGCTGGAGGGCCGGGGGACTGGTGGGAAAGCCCCAAGACAGAGAAAGAAGGCTGAGTGATGGTGTGAATCAGCCCGTAAGCAACTGGACCAAGCCTGGGGGTTTCTTCCCCAGCCCCAGTCCACCTCTTGGGTTGTCCAGGTGGGAGCACCTGGACACTGGATCCACTGCTACCTCCTCCCTCATTCCCTGCTCTTCATAGAGAGGAGGGGATGGTCTGCCTACCTCATGCCCCAAATTAGCAGGCTGAAACACCCGGGGCTGTTCCCTTAGAGTGAAGATGCAAAGAAAGACCCAGCCAGTACAAAGCATGGATGATACGAACCAGGCCATGGGCTCAGGCTCCAGGGTGAGTAATGGGGCAGGCGGTCTCATTCAGTTTATCCCTTGTGAGTGATATCCCTGGTCCAAGCCCTTGCATTTCCCTATTAACATCCAGCACTCCCTGGAATTCCATGTGGGGTTGTTTAAAACTACTGATTCAGCTACTCTAGCACTGCTGCATCTGATGAAATATGTAGGTAGTTTAGTTGGTTGGTTGGGGGTATTTTGCTTGGTATGTCAGATTATCTTATTCTCCTAGAGCTTTAGCCTTTTCTTCTCACATTGATTGTGGGGAAGAGAATTGGCCCAAACCTAGTCTGTGTCAGACTCACTGAGGACTAGGAAGTAGGTAGAGAGCCTGAGGCACCCCAGCGCCACAGTTCATCACTCCTGATGGGTATCTTTCAAATCTACCACCCTGTTATTTACTTTCAGCTTTAATGAGACATTGTCGTTGTGTAGTCATGAACTCGTGTCTGACTCTTTTGCGACCTCATGGACCATAGCTCACCAGGCTCCTCTGTCCATGGGGTTCTCCAGGCAAAAATACTGGAGTGGGTTGCCATTTCCCTCTCCAGAGAATCTTCCCCACCAAGGGATTGAACCCATGTCTCCTGCAGTGGCAGGCAGATTCTTTACCATTGAGTCACCAGGGAAGCCCATATAGAGGTATTTACAACGTTTAAGTACGAAGTTAAACAAACTTTGATAAACGCACACATCTTGTAACCATGTCCCCAGTCAAGATAGGGAACGTTTATTTCCATCAGGGCCCCAAATTCTTTTATTCCCCTTCTCATTCAACCCCCACTCCTTTCCAGCAATCACTGATTTCTATCATTATTGATTCATTTTGTCCATTCTCGAATGTCATGTAAATGGAATCATGCAATGTTCACTCTATATATGACCTCTAGTGATTTATTAAAAGGTGTAAAATCCTACGTGTGGATGCCCCCAATAATGGAGCATTGTCTCTCAAAATAAATCAACGAACACAGACAGAGTTGCAGGGAGAAATAGGCACATCCACAGTTAGGGATGATTATCTCAAAACTCCTCTCTCAGGAACTGGCAGAATAAGAAGACAGAAAATCAGGTTTTAAATTTAGTTTACATGTTTCCCCCTGCAGTTTTTTCTTGGTTAACCTTGGGTAATGGAATCCTTAGTGTGTGTTCAATCCCCATCTTGTCAGAAATCATGAGATATCTTTTCTGATTTTACTTTCAAATTTTCAGTACCTTCTTTTTATCTTTTTTTAATGAGTGTCTCATCGAGTCAGTATAGCATCATGGTTCAAAACATGTACTCTGGAGCTGGACTGCTTGCATTCAAATCCTATCTTATTTATAAGCTGTGTGACCTTGTACAAATGATGTCCTCTTTCTGACCTCTATTTATTTCCTGTGACATGGGAATATTATTAATATTGGGACTTCCCTGGTGGTCCAGTGGTTAAAACTTATTGTAACAAGGCAAGAATACTGGAGTGGGTAGCCATTCCCTTTTCCAGGGGATCTTCCTGACCCAGGAATCAAACCCAGGTCTCCCTCACTGCCTGCAGATTCTATACCATCTGAGCCACTAGGGAAGATCAGAGTAGTTATGAGGCATGATTAGAAGAGTCTCTGGTATGTATGAAGCAAGTTCTCCTGACAACCAATCAGAACCTTTCCCTCCTCTAGTAAGTCCCAAAGGCAGTTTGTTGCTGTTGTTATTGATTTATTCTCTGTTGTCTTCCCAACGCCTAGAGGAATGCCTAGCTCGTAACTCACAGGAGATGCACAATATTCCTGGAATAAATCATGGATTAACTATGTAGTTGAATTCATTTGCTAATAAAAGTCGCTGTCTCTATCTTTTGATTGGTGAGGTTCATCTGTATACAGATACTTCAGTCACAGTTACTAACAGACACATTTTTTTCCTTTCTGTGTTTTGGCTGTAGTAGATTTAAATTATTAACTTACTTATTTTCACCTTGCTTTTCCTTAGTATGGGCAGCCTTCTCCCTATCTTCTAAAATAGCCATTTTCATGGGAATTCTCTGGTGGCCCAGTGGTTAGGATTTGGCACTTTCACTGCAGGGGGGGCTGGGTTTGACCCCTGGTCAGGGGAACTCAGATCCTGCAAGCTGGGTGGTGTGGCCAAAAAAATAAAGTAAAATAACCATTTTATCAGACTTCCCAGGTGGCTTAGCTGGTAAAGAATCCACCTGCAATGTGGGAGACCCGGGTTTGATCCCCGATTTGGGAAGATCCCTGGAGAAGGGAACTGCTACCCACTCCAGTATTCTGGCCTGGAGAATTCCATGGATTATAGTCCATGGGGTTGCAAAGAGTTGGATACAACTGAGCGACTTTCACTTTCCCAGGTGGCTCAGTGGTAAAAAATCTGCCTGCCAGGGCAGGAATTGCAGGTTCAATCCCTGGTCAGGAAGATCCCCTGGAGGAGGAAAGGGCAATCCACTCTGCTATTCTTGCCTGGAAAATCCCATGGACAGAGGAGCCTGGCAAGCTACAGTCCATGGGGTCGCAAAGAGTCATGACTTAGTGACCAAACAACAACAGCAACTATTTTCTCCTAATATGAGAATGATTTGTCTGCCGCTCTTCACTGCTGTTAGAGGGTTTCTAGTTCATGCTTCTATAGCCTGAGGGTGTTGCAGGCAGGGAGCAGATATGAGTGAGGGTGTCTTCTAGAACCTGCCCACCCCCGCCGTTGCTTTATATTTCAAAATATCTCCTATCAAATTTAGACCTTGAAATGTATTTGTCTATTAACTGCCTCACCTAGAAAACCATAAGCAGGATTTCCCTGATTTCCCTGCGGTCCAGTGCTTAAGACTCCAAGCTTCCATGGCAGAGGGCATCCGTTTGATCCTTGGTCAGGGAACTAAGATTTTGCAAGCTGTGTGGTGTGGCAAAAACAAACAAAACCACCCCCTCAAAAGAAAAATGTCTGCTTTTTCCATCACTCCACACACAGCACCTCCTACACAAACAGCCTGAACAAAGGACAGCACCCTATTGGAAAGAACTGGTTTTGAGTCCTGGCTCAGGGGTGCATCTATAGAGGTGTGTCTTCAGGAAAACAATGTGTATAATCCCTCTTAGCCTTAGTTTTACTATTTCTAAGACACATATAACAATAGTATTCTCTCCTACCATTTTTAAACAAGATAATGTGATTCATGTAAACACTCAATGAAGGGCTGGTCAATCTGAATTAACTATGTTTGAACAAATGAATGGGCAAATGATAAAAGTTCCATCAGTTCCAATCCATTCCATCGTCTTTGACTCCATAGTTCTCCCAGACCCTGTTGCCTGGATCTGAATCCTTTCTCCTTCCTCTCAGGAACGCCAGCCCCAGTTCTGGACAGACACTCCTGCAGACCACCCCGACCCCGACAGGGCTGGCCCCATCTCAAGAAATGAACAAGAACCTCACTATGCTTTCCTCTGATTTCACAAGCCGAAGCCTCAGAAACAGGAAGGCACTCACACTGAGTACTCAGAGATCAAGATACACAAGTGAGGAATTCTTTTCTCGTGGTCTGGAGCCTGGAAGTCTGAGGTCAAGGCGTCGGCAGGCTTGGTTCCCTCCGAGCCCTCTCTCCTTGGCTTGGAGACAGTTGTCTTCCCCCCATGTCCTCATACGGCCTCCTCTCTGTGTGTTTGTGTCCTAATTCATTCTTCTTATAAGGACATGAGTTTTCAGCCTGTAACACTCAGTCTCCAATCATTTAAAAACAAGTGGCCTTCTTGGCTGTGGTCAGAATCCCCTGGTATGGGTGGAAGACCATAGGACTTGTGACCAAAAGTTGTTGTTGTTCAGCTGCTAAAATTGTGTCCAACTCTGCAATCTCATGAACTGCAGCACACCAGGCTTCCCTGGCTATCTTCCCTAACTATCTTCTTGAGCTTGCTCAAAGTCATGTCCATTGAGTTGTTGATGCCATCCAACCATCTCATTCTGTGTCGCCCCCTTCTCCTGCCCTCAATCTTTCCCAGCATCGGGGTCTTTTCCAGTGAGTCAGCTCTTCGCATCAAGTGGCCAAAGTATTGGAGCTTCAGCATCAGTCCTTCCAATGAATATTCAGGGTTGATTTCCTTTAGGATGGACTGATTTGATCTCCTTGCTGTCCAAGGGACTCTCAAGAGTCTTCTCCAGCACCACAGTTCAAAAGCATTCATTCTTCGGTGCTCTGCCTTCTTTATGGTCCAATTGTCACATCCGTACATGACTGCTGGGAAAACCACAGCTTTGACTAGACAGACCTTTGTCCAATCTGCTGCCCAGAGTGGAGGGCTGTGACCAAAAGAACTGAGTTCACATTCATTTTTGTCACTCATCGAATGAGTCACTTTATCTCTCTGTGCCTCACTTTACTGTTTTGTGAGCAGGGACACCATTCCTGTCTAGCTAGACTGTTGTGAAAGAACAGTGAAAGTATACGCAGAAAACAGGTAATGAAGATCCTGACACAAAGCTTATCCTGACACATAAATTTTTTGCTGACAACTTCTCCTAAGGCTTGGAGGGGCCAGTTCCAGAAGTCACAGAACTGGAAATCAGGCAATGATGGCTGCTCTTACAACTTCTATTAAGCAATATATTGTAGATTCTCTCCAGTGCAATAAATGCAAGAAGCAGAAATAATAGCTGTCCAATTCATAAAAGAACTAAGACAGTCCTTATTCACAGATGATGTAATAATTGTGTGCCTAGAAATTCTAAAATTATCCACAAAGAAACTGCTAAGACCAAGCATAGAGTTTGTTTTTGTTTAGTTGCTTAGTTGTGTCCTAATGGACTGTAGCCTGCCAGTCCTGGGATTTCCCAGGCAAGAGTACTGGAGTGGGTTGCCATTCCCTTCTCCAGGGGATCTTACCAACCCAGGGATCAAACCTGCATCTCCTGCATTGGCAGGCAGATTCTTTGCCACTGAGCCACCTGGGAAGCCTGGATAGATTTCAGCCAGGTGTTAAGGTAGTTATTCAAATTGCAAAGTTCCTTTGTAATTCTATGTATTGGCCAAAGGCAATTAGAAATTGAATATTTTTTTAAAGATGCAGTTTACAGTTACATGAAATGTGAAATAAATTGAAATGTATGTAAGTCCTGTATATTGAGCACATTAAAATATTGCTTAAAGAAATGAAAGAAGACCTAAATAAATGGAGCTATGTACCATGTTCATGGATTGGAAGACTCAATATTGTTAGGAGATCAGGTGGATAAATTCAGTGCAATCTCAAATTCTGAGTGAGAGCTCTGGTAGAACTCGATGAGCTGGATTCTAAATGTACATAGAATACATTCATCATAGGTCATTAGAGCTGGGAAGGAGCTTAACACAATTTTACGCAATTCTCTCATTCGTAGGTGCCCTCAGTATTACAAAGTCCCAGGCCCTAGAGAGGGGACCACAGATACTTCAAGTATTGAAGAGGAATGCTTTATGTGTTCTTCATACTCACCATATTTTCCTGAGGATTGAATTCTATTTTCACTCTTTGCATTGTAGTTAAGAAGAGCAGTTCATGGAAAGGAGTACGGTTGGCTTGGGGAGAAGGGAATAGAGAAGGATCTTGGAAAATGGCAGAGGGGATAAAAAGACTCTATCTAAGGAAAAGATTGTGCATTATAAACTCAAGAGAAGAAAATCAACGTGTTTCAGAAAAATAAAGCAAGCAAGCAATGGGAATGTCCTGAGACATTATGGAAACCGACAATAAAACCCATTTAATGGGCCTCCTCTCCAGTGCCTGTCCTACTTTCCCACCACTTCCTCCACACCCACCAGCTACACAAAAGGAAGATTCTTCCCCGTATTCAGGAGCAAGACTCTCGCCCAACAGATCCTGATGGTTCCCAGTGGTGGGTGGTTCCCACCCTGGAAGTCCTAATTCTATGTGTCCTGAGCACCAAAGCCCCCCAGCAGAGGGGTTTGCATGAGCAAAGCCCAAGAGGCAGGGCAGAGCCTGTCATGTACTGGAACAGCTAGAGGAAGTAACTCTGGGGAAAGGGGGAAGGGCTGTGTGGCAACCAGTCACGGAGGCACGGGGACAACTGTGGTAACCCTACAACCCCAACCCACAAAAACAATCACAGCCTCCTCCAAGGGCTCACCGTATTCTAGACACTCTGCTGGGTTAAGCGCACTATCCCACTTACTTCTCACGACCTCCCACCCTGAGGCTCCTGGCCACACCCCTCCTGCCAACTCCTAGTTTTCTAGTTTCCTGACGCCCTGCCCAGCTCCCTGCTGGAGGGTAAGGAGAAAGTCTTGGTGTGTCAAGTTCACCTTGCTCTCTCCTCTCAGGAGCAAGCAGAGTACATCCTGTGCTTTTGGAGGAACGAAGGACAGGACAAATGAAGGAAATCTGTCTCCCCATATTTTCAGGAAACATTACTAGAACTTAAGGATTCATAAAGTTTGAAACGAGATGTCAGAAGATACATGGTGTAAGTACTAAGAGTGAAAAGCTGATGTCGTCATCCTAACATAAGACGGAGAAGATTTTTTGCTTTTGTCGTTCGTTCGTTTGTTTTGTTTTAGCCGTGCTGTGCAGCTTGCAGGGATCTTAGTTTCCCAACCAGGGATTGAACCCTAGTCCTGGGCAGTGATAGTCCTAACCACTGGACCACCAAGGAATTCCCTGGGTGAGTTTTTGATGCCAAAGGCATTAAGAAGGAGCACTTCATAAAGAGCAAAGGTTTAATTCACTCTCCCCCTCAAATATAAAATTTTAAACATGTATGCATCTACAAATGGAGCCTCAAAATCCATAAAACAAATATTCACAGAATTATAATTCCTCCTCACAGGGAGCTCCAAATGCTGGGACACTTACTGGCTCTCCACTGGACGGGGCCTCAAGGGTGTGTGACACTGAGGGATGGTGCGTAGTTGACCTCCTCGCCCCCCACCTCCCATGTCCTTAGGTCCCACCCTGGCTGGACTGATCTTCACAAACACCTACAAGCTGTGACTCAGGGGCTCTGGCCAGAAGGGACTCTGCCGCTTTGCAGAAAATGATCCCCGAGGGGAAGGGCATTGACAGGGAGGCAGGAGGTGGGGCTCTGGCCCAGCATGGGGTGTGAATCTGTGCAAGTCTCTCACTTTCCTTGGCCCTGCGTCCCCAGGAGTGGACGTGAGGTGGTGGGTGGGTGGTGGATCCCTCAGGGCTCTTCCGCTGCCAACGTTCGCTAGTGTGAAGTTCCTCCTCTGACAGAGGTTCCTTCTGACCTCACCCTCGTCTTCCTGCTGGTGCCTCCTCTAGATCTCGCAACTTCCACTTCTATTTCCTGCAAAATGAACCTTAAGAAAGAGGCTTGCCTTGAGGGAATCTGCCACCGCCACTACAGACATGCTGCTACTGCCGCTGCTGGTGGCCCTGCTCTGGCGGAGGGAGGGAGCCGAGGGCCAGATGGGGCCTGGGGAGAATTACAAGCTGCAGGTGCCAGAGCTGGTGACGGTGGAGGAGGGCCTGTGTGTCCACGTGCCCTGTTCCTTCTCCTACCCCTGGGATGTCTGGGCCATTTTTACCTCAACTCTGGGCTACTGGTTTCGGGAAGGGGCAGCGACATCCAAGGATGCTCCTGTGGCCACGAACAACCCAGACAGAGAAGTGCAGGAGGAGACCCAGGGACGATTCCATCTCCTCGGGGACACCCGGGCCTACAACTGCTCCTTGGAGATCAGAGACGCCAGGAGGAGGGACAATGGTTCATACTTTTTCCGGATGGAACGAGGAAGTGTGAAAAACAATTATATGTCTAACCAGCTCTCCTTGCATGTGACAGGTAAGGCGGGCTATGGGAGGAGGTCCAAGAGACGTCACAGGGAGGGTCCCAGGGCAGGGCTGGGGTGGGAGCCCCTGCTGGGAGGGCATCTGGGGTAAAGTGGCAGCCCAGGGGCAGAGGCTGGACCGAAGCCCGAGGCTTCTCTGGGGGCCACACCCCAAGCCCTCTTCCTGATCCCCTGTCCCCCCTTTCCTCTCGCCAGCCCTCACCCACACACCTGCCATCCTCATTTCGGGGACCCTGGTGTCCGGCCGCCCCGGGAACCTGACCTGCTCTGTGCCCTGGGCCTGTGAGCGGGGCACACCCCCCATCTTCTCCTGGAAGGGGGCCACCGTCTCTTCCCAGGTTCTCACGACAGCCCTCTCATCGGTGCTCACCCTGACTCCACGGCCCCAGGACCACGGCACCAAGCTCACCTGTCAGGTGACCTTGCCTGGAGCTAAAGTGACCACAGCAAGAGTCGTCCACCTCAATGTGTCCTGTGAGAGCTGGGCCAGGACACGCGGGTCCCTGACGGGGTCGGAGGGTAGAGGGGAAGGGGGCACCAGGGCCTCAGACACCAGGTTCCAGAATCCAGGCTGGGAGGGGGTCAGGAGGACACCCACCCCCCTACCCTTTCCCCGTTTCTGCAGCTCCTGGGGACACTGGGCCCAGGTCCACCAAGGCCTTGCCAGTGATGTGGATACGCCATGTCTCTCTGTCCCAGACCCTCCACAGAACTTGACTGTGACTGTCTTAAGCGGGGCACACCCCCCATCTTCTCCTGGAAGGGGGCCACCGTCTCTTCCCAGGTTCTCACGACAGCCCTCTCATCGGTGCTCACCCTGACTCCACGGCCCCAGGACCACGGCACCAAGCTCACCTGTCAGGTGACCTTGCCTGGAGCTAAAGTGACCACAGCAAGAGTCGTCCACCTCAATGTGTCCTGTGAGAGCTGGGCCAGGACACGCGGGTCCCTGACGGGGTCGGAGGGTAGAGGGGAAGGGGGCACCAGGGCCTCAGACACCAGGTTCCAGAATCCAGGCTGGGAGGGGGTCAGGAGGACACCCACCCCCCTACCCTTTCCCCGTTTCTGCAGCTCCTGGGGACACTGGGCCCAGGTCCACCAAGGCCTTGCCAGTGATGTGGATACGCCATGTCTCTCTGTCCCAGACCCTCCACAGAACTTGACTGTGACTGTCTTCCAAGGAAACAGCACAGGTAGGAAAGAGGTCCCCTCCTGGGCTGTCGGGAGCGAGGCTGCTTCCGGCTCAGGGCTGGGCTGGTCTCTGCTGGTCCCTGCCTCACTCTGGACCCACCCCAGTGACCAGAGCCCCTAGTGGGTGAACCCAGTGGTCCCTGCCCCTCCTCTGTCCCCATGGCTGCTATGCTCAGCTGTCCCCACCTCCCCTCACTCCCCTGGGACTTGTCCACTTCCTCCTCTGCTCCCCAAGAGCAGGGCGACATCCACAGGGCAGAGCCCACCCCTCAAAGCGTCTCACCACCCACGACCTGACGCCTCCAGCTCTGCTGTTTATTTTCTCCCAATAGTTTTACATTTAAAAACATTTTTTATTTAAATAGTTTTACATTAAAAATTTTATTTTTGGCTGCACTGGGTCTTCGTTGCTGCACAGGCTTTTCTCTAGTGTGGCAAGCAGGGGCTACTCTGCTTTCGGTGTAGGGGTTCTCACTGCGGTGGTTCTCGTTGCAGAGCACAGATTCTAGGTGTGCAGGCTACAGTAGCTGTGGTGCGTGGGCTCAGTAGTTGTGGCTCCTGGGCTCTAGAGCACAGGATCAGTAGTTGTAGCACATGGGCTTAGTTGCCCTGGAGCATGTGGGATCCTCCCAGACCAGGTATCAAACTCATGTTTCCTGCATTGGCAGGTGGATTCTTTACTGCTGGACCACCAAGGAAGTCCTCTCCCAATAGTTTGTAATTTACATCTATTTTGACAGGTGATGTATTGTTGTTCAGTCAGTCATGTCTAACTCTTTGCAACCCCATGAACTGCAGCACGCCAGGCTTCCCTGTCCTTCACTATCTCCTGGAGTTTTCACAGACTCATGTCTATTGAGTCAGTGATGCCATCCAACCATCTCATCCTCTGTCGCCGCCTTCTCCTCTTGCCTTCAGTCATTCCCAGGTCTTTTCCATTGAGTCGGCTCTTTGCATCAGGTGGCAAAAGTATTGGAGCTTCAGCTTCAGCATCAGTCCTTCCAATGAATACTCAGTGTTGGTTTCCTTTAGGATTGATTGGTTTGATCTCCTTGCAGTCTAAAGGATTCTCAAGAGTCTTCTCTAGCACCACAGTTTGAAAGCATCAATTCTTCAGTGCTCAGCCTTCTTTATGGTCCAACTCTCACATCTGTACATGACTAGTGGAGACACCATAGCTTTAACTATATGGACCTTTGTCAACAACGTGATGTCTCTGCTTTTTAATATGCTGTCTAGGCTTGTCATGTGTATTTCACAGGATCAAAAATTCAAAATGTTCAGCAGAGTCTGTCCTCAGATGCCCAGTCCCCTTATGGGAAGTTACCTGTGTCCATGAGCTGCTCTGAGCCTTGGTGCTTGCCTAAAGCATCTTAGGCATCCTTTGATAGCAGTAGTTCAGACATCTCTATTCTTCTTCAGGACTGTGGAGTACTCCAGTGCATGGATGGATTCTGAGTTCCTGTGCATCTACCACAGGAAATTGTGGGAAATTGTGGTTTTCGTTTTATTCTACTAACCGAAACACTGCACAAGTAATCTTGTAACTATTGTAATATTCTTTTATATTCTTTCCATTATGCTTTATCATGGGATATTGAATATAGTCAGCTTCTCTGGTGGCTCAGATGGTAAAGAGTCCACCTGCAATGTGGAAGACCTGGGTTCAATCCAGGGTTGCCCTGGAGGAGGGAATGCCAACCCACTCCAGTATTCTTGCCTAGAGAATCTCCATGGACAGAGGAACCTGGCAGGCTACAGTCCATGGGGTCGCAAAGAGTCAAACATGACTGAGCGACTGAGCATACATACACAGTGATTTTTACAGTGCTTAGACGGATAAGCTACCTGTTCCAGTATTCCTGGGCTTCTCTGGTGGCTCAGATGGTAAGGAATTTGCCTGCAATGTGGGAGACGTGGGTTCAATCCCTGGATTGGGAAGACCCCTGGAGGAGAGTAAGGCAACCCACTCCAGTATTCTTGCCTGGAGAATCCCATGGACAGAGGAACCTCGATGGCTAATTCATAGAGTCGCAGAGTTGGACATGACTGAAGTGACTTAGCATGTATGCATACCCGCAGCTACATTTATCAATCACATTTGCTTCTCCCACTTTGAGTTTGAAAAAACAAATGCCACTGTTTGTCCTGTGGCCCCATTTCTGAAGGCCCCCCACCGCCACCCCCACCCCTTCCCTCCAGACTTGCAAGTCTATGTGCTTTTC
>SJXQ01006314.1:105768-117980 GCA_006408695.1 Aepyceros melampus | reverse complement strand
GCTAGGCGAAAATTGCCCCCGCCTTTAATCCCTGCCCCCTTCTACGGATCCAGCAAATCACTAAACGCTTCGCGACCTTCCTCCTAAACACAGCTCATCTTGAAGCCCGTCTCCTCTCGGTCCTGACCCATCCTTCCAGCAGCCTCACCTCTTCCCTGAGTCACTGAACCCATGCATCTCCTGCTTCCTCTCGCTGGGAAACACGGCCTTCGGGTCAGAGGACTTGCCAGAGACGGTTCCCGTCCACTTCCCGCACAGTCGGAGCAGCTCTGTTTCCTCCCCACGCAGGGGACGGAGGGGCCCACACCGCAAGCTAGATTTGAAGCCCTGGCGGGCTCTCCCCTGCTGACTCTCCACCCAGAGATTCTGTTTGGGATGATGAAAGCATTCTGGAAATAGTGGTGATGGCTGCACTAACATGGTGATGTACTTACTGCCACTCAGGTGGAACATGTTGTTGTTTAGTTGCTGAGTCATGTCCATTTTCTTCAGTGCCATGGATTGTAGCCCTCCAGGCTTCTCTGACCATGGGTTTTCTCCAGGCAAGAATACTGCAATGGGTTGCCATGCTCTCCTCCAGAGGATCTTCCTGACCCAGAGATCAAACCCAAGTCTCCTGCTTGGCAGGCAGATTCTTTACCACTGAGCCACCTGGGATTCCCCAAAGTGTCCCCTCTGCAGTCTTAAAAATGATTTTTATTCTATGAATATTTTATTGAAATAAAGGGAATGAGGAGCACTTCTGTCATCACATGCTGTCATTATGTGGACCAGAATTTTTTTAAATATATTAAAAATAAAATTAGACCACATCAGCTGCTGACATGTTTGAAGGAAAATCACACAAGGAAAGGAGCAGAATCCCAATGGCTGTTACAACAGAATCAGCCCTAAAGTGTTAGCCTCTCAGTCGTGTCCAGCTCTTTGTGACCCCATGGACTATAGCCTGCCATGCTCCTCTGTCCATAAGGAATCACCAGGCAAGAATACTGGAGCAAGGTGCTGCTCCCTTCTCCAGGGGACTTCCCCACCCAGGGAGTGAACCCAGGTCTCCTGCATTGCAGGTGGATTCTTTACTTTCTGAACCACCAGGAGACCCCAGAAAGATCCAGGGCAGCAAGAAAGAGTTGTGGCAAGAGTGCTGGGCACCCCAGGCAGGAAGTGATGCTGTGATGCCCAGGGAGGTCACATAGACAGCGTATATTTGGATCTATTGTGAAGGTCAAGCTAGTGGAATTTCTTTTCT
The DNA here is from genome assembly GCA_006408695.1 of Aepyceros melampus. NCBI lineage: Eukaryota > Metazoa > Chordata > Mammalia > Artiodactyla > Bovidae > Aepyceros > Aepyceros melampus. The sequence continues at coordinate 116,734 of SJXQ01006314.1, read as the reverse complement.
TTTTAAAAATCTTTACTTATTTATTTGCCCAGCCAGGTCTTAGTTGCAGCATGTGGGATCTTCAGGGGCGGTGTGTGACTCTTAGTTGTAGCCCATGGGATCTAGCTCCCTGACTGGGGTGTCAAACCCAGGCCACTAGTCTATGGAGCAGGGAGTTTAGCCACTGGACCACCAGGGAAGTACCTGAAATTTTTTAGTGGAGGTGGTAAGTGAGGGAAAAAAAAGGAGCTAAGATGATGTTGGAACAAAGATGTTCAAATGTTTCTTCTGAACAACTGGGCAGATGGAGTTGTGTCACATGGAGGGCTTCAGAGTAGGACTTTGAAATGCCATGTTTTTCCTGTGAAGCCCTTAGATATGCAACTGTGATGCCAGGGAGAGAGCTGGACAGGAATGTCTGGAGATCAGGAGAGGGGTCCAAGATAAACACCTTCAAATGGATAGTTACTGTAAGTTGATCACAGCCACGGTTAAGTCAGGGGGCCAGCAGGTCGGTGAGATGGTAAGATAATGGTACTTCCTCGGAAATTAAATATATGATTAGCATGATCCAGCCATTCTGCCTCTGATTATCTCCAAGGAGAATTGAGAGGATGGACTCTTGGAGACATTAGCACACTCGTGTTTCTGGTAGTGTGTTCACAACAGCCAGCAATCCAAGCACCCCTGAGCCGATGAATGGATCAACAACCATGGAAAATTCTTCAGCCTGGAAAAGGAAAGAGTTTCTATTCATTTCTGCCTGTGCTGGGTCTTTGCTGCTGCATGTGGGCTTTCTCTGGTTGCAGCCAGCTAGGGTATAGTCTGGTTGTGGCGTGTGGATTTGTCATTGTGGTGGCTTTTGTCCTTGTGCAGCCCGGCTTCCAGGGCAGGCAGGCAGGTAATTGTGTGGCACAGGCTTAGGTGCTCTCCAGCATGTAGGATGCTTCCTGACTGAGGCTCGAACCCGTGTCCCCTGCATTCTCAGGCAGACTCTAAACCACTGAGCCACCAGGGAAATCAAGGAGGGAATCTCTGACACATGCCACCACATGGATGAACTCTAGGGACATTATGGTACCTTCAATAGCTCAGTCACAGAGAGCCAAATAGTATATGATTCCACATCTACAAGGTACCAAAGGTGTCAATTTCCTAAAGACTGAAAATTAGAACTGAGGTGGCCAGGAAATGGGAAAAAGAGGAATAAGAATTTGTTGTTGAGAGTTTCAAATTTCTCTATTGAAAAAGAGTTTTTTTATTGGAGTGAGAGAAATCATATTCACTTTAAAAAAAGACCCAGAATGCTGCCAGGACTCATGGCAGTCTCACCAGCGACAGAGCTCTAGACCCGGCAGTGCTGTGTGTTGGGGGAGGAAGTGAGGGCCCCGGGCGGGGGGCATCTCTCGGGCTGGGACCAGGTGAGTCGTGTCCCTTCTGGCCTCCAGGTCACCACCCAGAGACGCTCACCGCTGGGAGGATGCGTGAACGGGTGGCTGGCTGCTGCCTTCACCACCCAGGAGCTCCTTCTTGTCTTCTGCTCCAGACGCTCTCACAGGCCGTAAAGAGCCCTGCATCTCACAGGAATGACCACCCGAGGGTCTCGGTGAGGCTGTGACTCTCCAGGTCAAGAGTAGAGTTGAGCAGCGCCCTGGTGTAGACAGCAGAGCTCGGATGGGAGAACCTTAGGAGGCCGCCTGAGTCCCAGCCCTCGGTGTCCTCACAGGTCCAAGCTCTGGTGCTGGAGGGACGAGCCCCAGGTGGGGGTATGGGAGGATGCGTGAACGGGTGGCTGGCTGCTGCCTTCACCACCCAGGAGCTCCTTCTTGTCTTCTGCTCCAGACGCTCTCACAGGCCGTAAAGAGCCCTGCATCTCACAGGAATGACCACCCGAGGGTCTCGGTGAGGCTGTGACTCTCCAGGTCAAGAGTAGAGTTGAGCAGCGCCCTGGTGTAGACAGTGGAGCTCGGATGGGAGAACCTTAGGAGGCCGCCTGAGTCCCAGCCCTCGGTGTCCTCACAGGTCCAAGCTCTGGTGCTGGAGGGACGAGCCCCAGGTGGGGGTCAGGACGGGGGGGCCCTGCTTGTCTGCTCCTCTCTGGGCAGGTCTCCGGGGTCTCTGAGCCCAGGGGTGTCCTGTCCCCTGTGTGGAGGGGGAGGAGCTCCGGCTCTGAAGTTCCTCTTCTGTGAACAGTCTCTTGCTCTTCCTCAGCTTCCAATCTCCCCCTCTCCAGCTGACAGACACACCTGACATCCACGTCCAGGGGACTCTAGCATCCGGCCACCCCACCAACCTCACCTGTGCGGTGCCATGGGCCTGTGAGAGGGGGACACCCCCCAACCTTCTCCTGGACCGGGGTCACCCTCACCTCCCTGCACCCCAAGAGTCCCCACTCCTCAGTGCTCACCTTCACCCCAAGGCCCCAGGATCACTGCACCAACCTCACGTGTCGTGTGTCCTTCCCCGGAGCTGGTGTGAGCAGAGGCAACCATGAGGTTCAATGTGTCCTGTGAGTGGGGAGCCAAGAACCCGGGTCCTGGAGGATGCGGGGGAAGGAGATGAAGGGTCCTCGGTGGGATACTTGGGGACTCTTCTTGAAGACAAGCTGGGGTGAAGACGGAGACTTCTGCCTCATCCCTTACTCCTGAGCCCCCATCACAATGCAGCACGATTTTTATTCCTTTCTCTTCCAGACGCTCCGCAGAACCTGGATATTCGGGTCTTCTGGGAAAACAGCACAGCTGTGAGATCCCTGGGCAGCATGGAGGTCAGATAGGGGGATGCTGTGAAGACTGAACAGAATCAGGCCCTCATCACTCATCCCCTCTCAGCTCCTACATCTCCCCTTCCCTGTCCCCGACTCTGTCCCCTGGCAGGACTCTCTCTGGGGCCACTGTGGACTCTTAGGTGACTATTCATGGTCACTTCCCCTTGGTCCTTCTGTTCCCACCTCTCCTCACCCCTCACTTTGCCATGCTATCCTTTCCCTGATTCTCTGTCAGTTTCCTGACTGTGCTATCTCCATCTCCCAGGAGGAGACTGAGTTTCCAAGCTGGGTACCAGGCTCCTGGTCTTCCCTGCTGGCTCAGATGGTAAAGAATCCACCTGCAATGCAAGAGACCCAGATTTGATCCCTGGGTCAGGAAGATACTCTGGAGAAGGGAGTGGCTACCCACTCCAGTATTCTTACCTGGAGACTTCCATGGACAGAGGAGCCTGGCAGGCTACAGTCCATGGAGTTTCAAAGAGTCAGAGATGACTGAGTGACTAACACTAACATACACCAGGTTCCTGCCCATTTCTGCAGGAGGGCAAGGTCAAGTTCATTCACCCTGGAGTTTTCTAGCCTCCACCCTGAAGACCCTCACAAATCTCTGTCCTGAGTGTCCTCCACTTCCCCTTGGTCAGGACCCTCCGATCTGAGTAATCAGAGTCTACATCTCAGAAATTCCTTTAGACTATGTCTCACCCAACCTGCCCCAAGACTTAGTTTGCAAGCTTGTCTTCCTGTAAATGCCTCATGTCTTCCCCTTCTCCACCTCCAGCCTCAGCTCAAGCCTGCATTCTCTCATCTGGACTTAGAGCAGCCTCCCCTCTGGCCTGTCAGCCTCTAGTCATGCCTTGTCCAGCCTGCCATAATTGGGGGCACAAAGGAGTGTCTGCAGGCCCAGAGCTCACCCTCCTCCTTCCCTCCATGTCTCCCTTCTCCTTCATCACCTGTGTGGAGGCCTGCATGTGGCCAGACCCACACGTGTCCATGCCCGGCACGTGGTCACACATCAGAGGCCACCTCCTTGGATATTATCTCCCAGGTTGAGATAACATCTTCAAACTCCATCCCCCTGTCCTGGGTTCACTGGGTTGCCTCTCCTCCCCCTGCCCCTGACCTTCGGGGTGATGGGGGGGCTTCACCCCTACTTGCCCTTGCCTGTGATGAAATCTCAGGGCCACTGTCCTATATCTGGGAGGACAGAGAGGGGAGAAGGGCCTCTCAGCCCTGCACTTCCTGCTCTCTCTGTCTTTCCAGTCCCCAAGATCCTGGGCAATGCCACCTCCCTGAGAGTCTGAGAGGGCCAGTCCCTGCACCTGGTCTGTGTTATCGACAGCAACCCCCCCCAACCAATGTAAGCTGGTCCCGGGGGAGCCTGACCCTGAGCCCCTCCCAGCCTTTGGATCCTGGGGTCCTAGAGCTGCCCCAGGTGGTCTTAGGGGATGGAGGAGAGGTCACCTGCAGAGCTCAGCACCCAAGTGGCTCCAGCCATGTGTCCTTAAACCTAGTTGTACTGGGTGAGTAGAAGCAAGGATGCCCCAGTTCTTTATTTTTTGGCTGCGTTGGGTTTTCACTGCTGCATAAGATCTTTCTCTGGTTGCTTTGCTTGGGCTTCTTATTGCGGTGGGTTCTCTAGTTGCGGAGCACAGGCTCTATGCACGTGGCTCAGTAGTTGTGGCACACGGGCTTAGTCGCTTTGCAGCAAGTGCGATCTTCCCAGACTAGGGATGGAATGGGTGTCCCCTGCATTGGCAGGTGGATTCTTAACCACTGAAGCACCAGGGACATCCGGATGCTCTCTTTCAGAACTGGGGCTGTAAGCGGGGCTAAGGTATGAACTCACACCCCACCTCTACCTTCTTCCTCTCTTCCTCCTGTAGGTGTCTCCTCTTTCTGCCCCCAAGACTTCGGGGAGAATCAGGGCTCCTGGCCCCTGGTCCTCATCCTACTTAGGGGCACCCTGCTGGGGGCTGGTTTCCTTCTTACCTGTGGCCTCAGCTGGATCTACTACACCAGGTGAGAAGCATTTTCAGGTGTCCCTGGATTTGGGGGAGGGGGAAAGGGACACCTCCTGTGGCCTTCTGTTTGTCCTTTCCAGAGCAAACCCTCCATGAAACTGACTCCAACACATCCAGTAAAGAAACTGACAAGCTGACCTCTTATTTCTGATCTGTGTTTCCCTTACAGGTTCAGAAGGTCATGGGGGAGTAAGGCTAGGAGGTGTGAGTAAGCCTGCTCCTTCCTGGGGGTGCTCCAGAGGCCTGTGGACAAGGAAGTGCTGGAGGACCTGGCCCCAAGCCCTACCCAGGAATAACACCTCTGTCAGGGGCCAGTTTCGGGAGCAGTTTTCTCGGAGCAGTTTGGACCAGTTTTCTCAGAGACAGTCTCTCAGAGCAGTTTTTCCGGAACAGCTTTTCTCAGACCAGTTTCTCAGATGGCTCGCTCTAACTCCTTCTTTAAAGATATCTGGCTCCCCCCATGTCTCTTTGTCTCTGTCCTCTTGTACTTTAATTTCGGGCTGCATTCCCATCTGGAGCGGGAGGCTCACCACGTCTACTTACTTGCCCTGGCTCTAAGTTCTGCAAGAAAAGGGAGCCATGGTGGGGCCCCTTTAGAGATTCAAGCAGACGCCGGTGGCCTACATAGATGGTGCAAATCTCTTGTCTTGAGATTTTATTGGCTTTCCCCGTAAACCAAGTTATTCAGCCTTCTATTTTTCTACTAATTTCCTACTATCCTATCCTATCCTGAGCTATCCTATCCTATCCTATCCTTTCCTATCCGTCCGCTCCGTCCCACCTTTGAATATCCCTGGATCCACCGGGGCTGGACCCCGGCACACCTCATCACATCTGGTCTCCAGGTGTCTTGCTGATAGTTCTACAGGAATGGTTGGGAGGGCAAGGAGGAAATAGATGTTCTTATTACAAAATTGAACTATGCCGCATGTAAGTTTTTCTTCTGTGTGCTTACCTTGGAGTGGTTTTGATATGCCCATGACGCGACCCGTAAAAACATAATGTGTGAAAGTGTTAGTTGCTCAGTCACGTCCAATTCTTTACAATCGTATGGGCTGTAGCCCGCCAGACTCCTCTGTCCATGGGATTCCCAGGCAAGAATACTGGAGTGGGCAGCCATTCCCTCCTCCAGGGGATCTTCCCAATCCAAAGATCGAACCTGGGTCTCCTGCATTGCCAGGCGGGTTCTTTACCAACTGAGCCACCAATGAAGGCCCCTTGTTCCTGTTTTCTGATTTTTGGCCATGAGGCAAGTGAGATCTCAGCTTACTGACCAGTGATCCAACCCACAGCCCCTGCATTGGAAGGTGAACTCTTAACCACTAGGCCATGAAGGAAGCCCCAAAGGAGATTTTTTTTTAAATTAGAAAAATTAACTATTTTATGTTTAAGCATATATGAATCATTTCAGTTGCTCTTCATTATTTTATTGTAAAAACAACATCCCCTAAGGGGGCTTCCCAGGTGGCTCAGTGGTAAAGAATCCACCTGCCAATGCAGGAGACACAGGAGACGTGGGTTCAATTCCTGGGTCAGGCAGGTCCCCTGGAGAAGGGAATAGCACCCCACTGCAGTATTTTTGCCTAGAGAATCCCATGGACAGAGGGGTCACAAAGAGTTGGACATGATCGAGCCACTAACACTTTCACACAAGGAAGAGTAAGCATAAGAGGCTCTTCCTGTGGGGAGAACATGGAAAATGGACCCACTGTGGCTAACAGGGACCCCAAATAAACTGGAGCCAGGCAGTCATGACAGACATAGGGTTCAGTCACATACACTGTGTTCTTAGAAAAACCACAAACAAAAACAGGAAGAATTTCTGATTGTGCTAAGATTTTTACTAGAAAAACCACTCAGGACACGCTCTGGTGACAGCCATCATTGGAAACTACAGGTCAGCCAGCAAGGACTTGTGGTCGGCCTGCCGGGGCCATCCAGTCTCTTTTTGCAAGCCTTATTGCTTCTATGGTTTGTGCTTTTCGAAGTCCCTCACCCCTTCACCTCCAAGGAACATACTTTTGGTTACAGCCAAAGGCTTCTTATCCCTGGTTTGCAAACCTTGTGAACAATAAAGCTGCCCTTTCACTTTAAGGTAACCCTGCTTCGTTCTCAGATTTATTTGTAATTTAAGACAAGAGTATAGTTTCTCTGGGCTTCCCAGGTGGCTCAGTGGTAAAGAATCCGCCTGCCGATGCAGGAGATGCGGAAATGAGGGTTTGATTCCTGTGTCAGGAAGAGGCTCTGGAGAAGGAAATGGCAGTCCACTCCAGTATTCTTGCCTGAAGAATCCCCATGGACAGAGGAGCCTGACAGGCTATACAGTTCATGGGGTCACAAAAGAGTCGAACATGACTTAGCAACTAAACAAAAACCAAATATTTTCTCTATAGTATCATTTTCCTTTTACCTGAAGGTCTTTTCCTATATTTTTGTAGTGTAGGTATGTTGGTAATGAATTCTCTCAGCCATTGTTTGCCTATCAGTTTTTGCCTAAGATACTTTTATTGGATTAGGAATTCTAGGTTAAATTTTCCTCCTTTCTGTTGTTCAAATTATTTTGGCTTGCTTAGTTTCTTATGAGAATTCTGCTGTTAGTTTCATCTTTCTTTGTAGTTTATATCTTTCTCTGGCTGGTTTTAACATTTTCTATTTTTCACTGAGTTTAAAAAATTTGATTAAGGGAATTCTCTGGCTGTCCAGTGGTTAGGACTCCCCACTTTCATTGCCAAGGGCACGGGTTCAGTCCCTAGTTGGGGAACTAAGATCCCACAAGCCATAAGGCATGGTTTAAAAATAAATTAAATAATTTAATATGTGCCCTGGTGTGTAAATGTGTATGTATGTGTGTGTGAGCGAGAGGGAGACAGACAGAGGTTATGCTACTTGGAGTGTGTTAAGTATCTTGAATCTGAAGTTTTATACTTGTGATCAAATGTGAAATTGAAGTCAATGTTTATATATTGTTTATTATATATATTTCTATTCATATATATATGTATATATTTCTAGTCTTCCTGTCTCTATTCTCCTATTCTCCTCTGCATCTCCAATTTTACATCTGTGGTATTGCCCAATATGATCTCCTTATTGGCCCTGAGCATCTGTTCACTATTTCCAGTCTTTTTTCTCTTACTCTTCAGTTTGAATAGGATCTGTTCTATATCTTCAAGTTTACTGATTATTCTTCCACAATGTTGAATCAGCTCTTAGTCTCATTCAGTGAAATTCTCACCTCAGATCATTTATTTTCATCTCCAGAAGTTCATTTCCTTAGTTTTTAATCTCATATTTCTTCTTTTATTGTGTTAATGTTTTCCTTTATGTCCTTGAGTATGTGGATCATATTTGTAATAAATGCTTTAATGTATCTGTCTGCTAGGTCTGTTTCTTCTGTTATGTCTCATTGAGTAATTTTTCTTTCATTAAGTGTCATATGTTCCTACTTCTTTATGTCTAGTAATTTTTTACTGATTGCTGGACATTGTCAATTTTATGTGGTTGATGACGTGGTCTTGTATTTCTTTAAATAATATTAGTCTTTTTCTTGATGGCAGTTAAGTTATTTGTATGTTGGGTCAATATTTTAAGGGCTCTTTAATTTTTATTGAAATAGCATTGATGTACAATATTGTGTTAGTTTCAGGTGTACTACATAGTGATTTGACATTTGCATACAGTATGAACTGATCACCACGGCAAGTCTAGTAACCATTTGTCCCAACACAAAGTTATGACAGTGTCATTGACCATATCCCTTATGTTGGTTATTGCATCCTTATGGCTTATTGTTTTTATACGTGGTGGTTTGCACTTAATCTCCTTTGCCTGTTTTGCCTCACCACCACCACTTCCTCCCCTCCAGCAACCACCCATTTGTTTTCTGAGCCTGTTTTCATTTTGTTTTGTCTGTATGCTTTATTTTTTAGATTCCATGTACAGGATCCTATGGTATTTGTATTTCTGCACCTGACTTATTCCACTTAGCATAATATGCCCTGCATGCATGGGTGCTAAGTCACTTCAGTCATGTCCAACTCTGCAGTCCTATGGATCATCACCCACCAGGCTCCTCTGTCCATGGGATTCTCCAGGCAAGAATACTGCACTGAGTTGCCATACCCTTCTCCAGGGGATCTTCCTGATTCAGGGATCAACCTGAGTCTCCTGCATTGCAAGCAGACTCTTTACCCTCTGAGCCACCAGGGAAGCCCCCTTAATATGCTGTAGATTCATCCAAATTGTCAAAAATGGCAAGATTTCATTTTTTATGTCTGAGTATATTGTAATATCATATGTATATTATATATTCATTCATCTATCAATGGACCATTAAGCTGCTTTCATATCTTGACTATTGTAAATAATGCTGCAGTGAACATTGGTGTCTGTATATATTGTCAACTTGTTGTTTTTGTTTTCTTTGAGTAAATATTCCAAAGTGAAACTGCTGGATCGTATGGCAATTCTATTTTTAATTTTTTGAGGGACCTCTGTAGTGTTCCCCATAACAGCTACATCAATTTACAGTTCCAACAACAGTGCACAAAGGTTCCCTTTTATCCTCATCTTTGTTATTTGTTGTCTTTTTTATAACAGCTATTCTGACAGGTGTGAGGTGGTAGCTCATTCTGGTTTTGATGTGCATTCCTCGAAGATGAGTGGTGCTGAGCATCTTTTCTTGTGTCTCTTGGCCATGTGTTTGTCTTCTTTGGAAAAATGTCTACTCATGTCCTCTGCCTATGTTTAGTCAGAGTGCTTTTTTTTCTTTTTGATGTTGAGCCGCATGAGGCTTTTGTGTATTTTGACTATTAACCCCTTACCGGATATACTGTTTGCAAATATCTTCTCCCATGTAGTAGGCTGTGTTTTTGTTTTGTCCTTCACTGGAAAAGCTTTTCCGTTTCTTAGAGTTTCATTGATTTATTTTTGCTTTTGTTTCCCTTGCTTGAGGAGACAAAAAGATGTCTTTAAGACCAATGTCAAAGAGACTACTGCCTATATTTTCTTCTAAGAGTTTCATGATTTCAGATCTTGCTTTTGGTATGTCTAATACAGCAGCAGGAACAGACTGAACCACCACAGGAACATTTTCTTGTGTAGACATCACAGGTTTGATGTGTCTCGGTGGAAGTCATTTGAGAATGACACTGTGAAAGTGTGTGGGGGGGGCAGATTTGAGGTGTTTTAAATTTCAGGAAGGGTGAGGGCAGTGGGGTGGTTGTGGTAACTAAATGCTTGCTTTGATATGCTCCCTCCAGCAGAGCCTCAGCTGTACTGAGGTTCAGTGAGAGGAGCAGACTCCTTGTTCCTAGGTTCAGTGAGTATGAATGCACCCTTTTGGGGCAAGCATCATTTGCAAATGTGTCCAGAACCTGGGAAACATTCCTGAGGGAGCTGCAGTTCTTCAGAACTCTGGACAGCACAGATCCTGGTGACTGGGGCACAGGGGTCAGTCTGCGCCGGGGGAAGTGGAGCGCCCTCTGGGGACAGCGTTATGAACTTCAGTACAAGCGCTATGGGTGGGAACTGAGACAGACAGGTGTATCCGAATGACACCAAGATGCCAGCTAGCGGGTATCTAGCTTCCCAGGTGGGCTTCTCTGGTGGCTCAGACTAAAGAATCTGCCCGCAGTGCGGGAGACCTCGGGTTGATCCCTGGGTTGGGAGGATCCCCTGGAGGAGGGCATGGCAACCCAGTCCAGTATTCTTGCCTGGAGAATCCCACATGAACAGAGAAGCCTGGCAGGCTACAGTCCACGGGGTCGCAAAGAGTCGAAAACCACTGCGTGACTAAGCGCAACAACAGCTTCCCAGGGGGCGCAGTAGGTAAACAATCTGCCTGTCAATGCAGGAGACGCCAGAGACGCGAGTTCAATCCCTGGGTAGGGAAGATCCCCTGGAGGAGGAAATGGCAAACCGCTTCAGTATTCTTGTCTGAAAATTCCATGGGCAGAGGAGCCTGGTGGACTACAGTCAAGGAGCCACAAAGAGTCTGACGCAACTAATCACACAGGGGGTGTCTAAGATAGCCCCTTTCCCCAAACCAAGGGTCCTAAGCACCCCCAGGGACTCAAATATAGCCAGACTCGGATTCTCCATTCACCCCTGGAATGCTTCTCTACATCCATTTCATTCATCCGTCCTGAGTCCAGTCCTCAGACCCACACCCAGCATCCTTCCTAGGACAGAATCTTAA
>SJXQ01006314.1:78176-96414 GCA_006408695.1 Aepyceros melampus | reverse complement strand
CAACAAGCCCTCAGCCTTGGGCACTTCCAAAAGTCACTTCAATAATGGTATACTCAGGGATGGTGGAAAGGGGTTTGTTATAAATAACAAGGCACGTTTATCATGCTTACCATTCAGGAAATCCAGGAGTTTTAGAAGCTGTGTGTGTGGAGTAAGGACGAAGACCAAAGACCTATTTCTATTACATAGCATGGGTTCCGCTTCAGAGAATCACTCAGAGGGTGATTTAACCCTCCTCCCCCTCGGAGCCCTTCATCCCTGGGGACGTTCACTTGGCCCAGAAGGAAACCCCTGCCTGTTTACAGCCAAGCACCCCGTTTCTGTTTCAGATGCCCCGGAGAACCTGAAAGTGATGGTCTCGAAAGCAAACAGCACAGGTAAGGAAGGGCATCAGAGGACCAGGCTTCTGGGTGCCACACTGCTGCATGGACATCTGGCATATCAACAGGCAGAAGCGTTCCTGTGCCCTCCTCTCTTCATCCATCCTGCCTCTTCTCTCCCTAGCCCTGGAAAACTTGGAGAGTGGCACATCTCTTCAGGTCCTGGAGGGCCAAAGCCTGCGTCTCCTCTGTGTCGCTCACAGCAACCCCCCAGCCCAATTGAGCTGGGCCCGACAGGGACGGACTGTGAGCCCCTCCCAGTCCTCAGATCCCGGGGTCCTGGAGCTGCCTCAGATACAAACAGAGCAGGAAGGGGAGTTCACCTGCCGGGCTCAGAACCTGCTGGGCTCCCAAAATATCTCCCTGAGCCTCTCCGTGGTCTGTGAGTGTGGGGTCCCCTGGGGACAGGAGGCCGGGGTTCCAGAGAGGGGAGGGGCACCCCTGATCCCTCCCATCTCTCCCCACAGCACCCCCGCAGCTGCTAGGCCCCTTCTGCTCCCAGGAGGACGAGGGTCTGCGCTGCAGCTGCTCCTCCCGAGCCCGGCCGGCCGCCTCCCTGCGCTGGCAGCTCGGGGAGGGCCTGCTGGAGGGGGAGCTCAGCAACGCCTCCTTTGAGGTCGCCTCCAGCTCCGCGGGGGCCTGGGCCAACAGTTCGCTGAGCCTCCGCGAGGGGCTCAGCTCCGGCCTCAGACTCAGCTGCAAGGCCTTGAACGGCCACGGGGCCCAGAGCGGTTCTGTCCTGCTGCTGCCAGGTCAGGGGTCAACTGGACACCTCGTGGAGGCGGGGGTTCAGAGGGACCAGGGCTGGGTCTTGTGGTTGGATCAGGAGCTGGGGGAGGGCGGGGACACGCCTGCGCGTTAGCCCCTCAGTCCTGTCCGACTCTTTGCAGCCGCATGGAATGTATAGCCCACCAGGCTCCTCTGTCCATGGGATTCTCCAGGCATGCATACTGGAGTAGGTTGCCATTTCCTTCTCCAGGGGATCTTCCCCACCCAGAGATCGAACCCAGGTCTCCCGCACTACAGGCGGATTCTTTACCATCTGAGCCACCAAGGAAGCCCCTTGGGATGCAGAGGGGAAATTTAACTCAGAAAGCCTGATATCTGGGCTTGAGGTGTAGTGGAATTTCCAAGAAGTCGATGGGAAGGGGCTGCAGGGAAAACCTCTGGCATGGGAGCCGGAAGACTGAGCGCCTAGTGGCGGGCGGACGTGAGGACCGACATGAATGGGACAGGCTCAGAGATGGCTGACCGGCTGACCGTTTCCGTGCAGATGAGAATGGACTCGCCTCCGGGGCCTTCTCCAGCGGAATCTCTCTAGGGATTGGCGTCACCACTCTCCTCTTCCTCTGCTTCATCCTGATCTTGTGAGTTAGGAGCGAGGCGGGCAGCAAGGGATGGGGCGTGAAATCTGGGGCTCCCCGGAAAAGGGGGCGGGACCCGGGCGCACACCAAGGCGGCGGCGGGGTGTTTCCTCAGAGTGAGGACTCTGAGGAAGAAATGGACCCAGGCAGAGGTCCCGGCCGCGGCCCCCGGAGAGGCTCCGTGGTCCAGGTTCTCACGCAGGAGCACGATCCTGGATTACATCAACGTGATCCCTAAGGCCGGCCCCCTGGTGAGTGCTCCCAAGCCGCTGCCTCTTGGTCCCCTTCTCTGACTCCTGTATGCGCTCCTCTCCAGCCCCGTCCCCGATTTTCCTCACAGTGGAAAAGGCCCGGGTGTTGGATTCAAACCCTAATTCTGACACATAACTTCTAGGAGACCTTGACTATAATCCCTCCTTCCTGCTGAGCCTCTGTTGCTTCCTCCTTGAGAGCCGATTTGAGGATTACAATATATGTTATTGCTTAATAGATGGCAATAACTATTTCACTATCACCACAACCAATGATATGACTAAGTATAATTAATGATGCCACAATGATTAATATCACTGAGGGTCCATATGTCCTAGTGATGATTAAGGGCAGGGCTTTGAACTCAGGCTGCCGGGGTTCCTTCCTGCTTTCCACGCTGTGTATTCTGGGATGAGTCACTTAACTTCTCTGTGCCTCGATTTAACTGTAAAAAGGGGATAATAGCAGTACAGACCATGTAGGCTCATTCTGGGTATTTGATAGGCTCATTTTCTACCCATAAAACATTGAGTACCAGGCACCTAATAAGTGTTGGTTTAAATGCTGGATATTTTCAGGAGTGAACATGTAGATGCTGATGACTCCAAAATTTACATTTCCCAGACTCATTCCTCAACTCTAGACTCACAGCCAACTCTCTAAGCTGCGTCTCTATTCGGATGTCTAACAGTCATCTCAAACTTTGCCTATCCAAAATCAAACTTGTGACTAAGTACCGCTTAAATCCCTTCTCCTCCACCCTCTGCATCTCAGCAGAGAGCCCACATTGGCCCACCTGCTCAAGCCTCCAGCCTTAAAAGTCACTTCTTACTCTTCTCTTTTTTATCCTCCCACAATCGATCCATCAGCACATCTCTTCCCAAATCCATCCAAACCACTTCTCTCCACCTCAGTTGGATAGAGCTTAGGGACCAAGAGAAAAAAAAAAAAAAAAAGGCCAATTTCAAATGGTCACCTACACGGGGTGTTACAACTGTAGAGATAGAGGACAGGTTAGTAGTTGTGAGAGGTCCAGGATGGGAGGAGATGAGAAGGGAGTTTATGGATATGGGGGGGAGATGGATATGTTGATGGAGCGCTTCTGTGTTTTGTGGTGGTCCTCACGCCAATCTACCTGCATTAGTCAGTTCACAAGGGGGCCACAGCAAAGAGCCACAGGCTGGAGGCTTAAACAACAGACTTCTGTTTATAGTTTGTTCCTGTCCCAAGACAAGAGGTGAGCTCAGGGAGGGCAGAGTCTTGTTTCACTGCCTGATGTAACCCCAGTTCCTTAATTAATACCTGGCACTGGGCAGGCGCTCAAATATTTGTTGAATGAAGGAAGGAAGGCAGGATGGTTGTTTTTTTTTTTACCCCCCTTATGCTCAGAAACAGAAAGCCAAACCAAGCAGTCCTTCCCAGCCTCCTCCTCCAGATGGCCACTCCCCGGAAGCCATAAAGAACCAGAAGGAGCTCCATTTCGTCTCCCACAACTGTCCAGGACCCAAGTTATCCCCACAAGCCTCAGAAGTAGAGAACAACCAAGAGGAGCTCCATTACGCTGTCCTCAACTTCCCAGGCCTCAGACCATGGGAGACCCCGAGACGCAAGGGCACGCACCCAGAGTACGCTGAAATCCAGCTCCACTGAGGGTCTGCTGGGCCGGAGGACTCGGATGCAGGCCAGGGAGAGAGGCAGAGCAATTGGGACGAGAACAGTGTGGTCTGCCTCTCTCTCTCTCTTTTTAATCCTCTGAGGATGGGTCATCCCATCCCAGACCCTGGAGCAGCTTGATGAATGTCTCCAGAGTTGTTCAGTCGCTCAGTCGTGTCCGACTCTTTGCAACCCCATGGACTGTAGCCCTCCAGGCTTCCTTGTCCTTCACCATCTCCTGGAGTTTTCTCGGACTCATGTCCATTGAGTCGGTGATGCCATCCAATCATCTCATCCTCTGTTGCCCCCTTCTCCTCCTGCCCTCACTTCTCCAAATACACTCTTCTGAGCAAGGAAAAGATTTTTCTCGGAGAAACCCAGGCCCCGTCCCAGCTGATTATTCACAGTCTCAGTTTCTCAACGGTTGGGGGCCCTTTAGAGAGGATGAAGCACGCCTGTGTGTGAGGTCGCCGAGACAACCTCACAGGTCAAGTCTGGGCCACTGTCGGCTTTGATGGCACCTGCGAGCTGAGAGTGTTTTTTACATTTTAAATGGTTCAGGGGTAAAAAAAAAAAAAAAGTCAAAAGAAGGATGTCTTATGATGCATGGAAATGACTTGAGATTCAAATTTCAGTGTCCCTAAATAAAGGGACAAGAATGAAGCACAGTCATGCCCATTTTTTTTTTTTTCTGTATTGCCTATGACTGATTTCAGGCAGAATGGAGTTGTTGCTTTGCTAAGCCTGAGAAAGCTAGCCTTCAGTTAGGAAAAGTTTGTTGTTGTTTAGTTGCTTTCCTGGTTCTTCTGCTTCTTCTTTTGGAATGGTAGGCATCTTTAAACAAAAATTTTTTTTTAAATTACAGTATAGTTGGTTTACAATGTTGTGTTAGTTTCAGGTGTAGATCACAGTGATTCAGTTATATATATATATATGTGTGTGTGGAAAAGAATATGAAAAAGAATACATATACGTATGAGTCACTTTGTTGTACAGCAGAAATTAAACACAACATTGTAAATGTACTATATTTGAATAAAATTTTAAAAAGACTTTCTAAAGACAGTAAGAGGACTTGGAGTAACTAAATTTTTACATGAAATCTATAAGGTCAAGCTCATATAGCCCTTCAAGTAAGCATGATTATAACCTATATAAAATAAACTCCTCCAACATATAGTATGATTCTAGTGTTGTTTTTAGTGAGTTTTCAATAAATAATTGATGAAAACTTTTTTAAAAAGGTTATTATGACAAAGAGGCAGCACAAGAGAATTAGGAGGAATGATAAAAACGCGCTGGATCTTGTTAGCAGTGACATTACACAGCTCTATACATCTCAGTTACACAGCTCTATACATTTGTCAAAACTCGGAACTGCACACCAAAAAGAGTGAATTTTACTGTACTTGAAAGAAGGTAAATAATACAAATGCAAAATATTTTGAGCACTTTTAAAAGATTGTGAGAATTTAAATGATTTAATGCAAGTATCTCAGTGATCTCCCTTTCTGGGCCCTTCACCTCCAGACTCCCACTGCCACTTTTGTGGACTTTTCTAGCAAACCCTGACTACCAAGCAATCTAAAAAGCAATCATGGAGATTTATCTGGTGGTCCAGTGGCTAAGCCTCCACCTTCTCAATGCAAGGGGCCTAGGTTCCATCCCTGGTCAGAGAACTAGAATCCACATGCTGCACCAAAGATCCCAAACACCACAACTAAGACCCAGCACAGCCAAATAATAAAATCTTAGGGGGGAAGAAAGCAGTCATGAGAGCCACGTAAACCCAGGGGCACTCATTCCAGCACAGACTTCAGCCCACAAATCTGACCCCTTAAACTCAGTCTCACTCCAGTAACCTCTTGCCAAAGCATCCCAACCATTTCTGAGGATAGTGGAAAACCCCAAGACCGGGAGGGCTCCTAAGTTGGAGGTGTTGAACGAGTGGGTAAGGCTCAAGGGAGAGAAGAAGGTGCCCAAGGGTCTCCTGCAGGGAAGGGGACGGAAGGAATTTACCTTGAGTCCTGTGGACTAGGAAGGATCTGAAGATCAAATCTTGGGACTTTGACAGTCGGAGGCCTGTAGGGGGCAGTGGAAGGAAGAGATTCGTCCTAAGACTGGCTGCGTGCTTAGTTGCTCAGTCCTGTCCTTAGTTGCTTAATCCTGTCCGACTCTTTGTGACCCCAAGCACTAGCCCGCCATGCTCCACTGTCCACGGGACTTTTCAGGCAAGAATACTGGAGTGGGTTGCCATTTCCTCCTCCAGGGGATCTTCTGGAGCCAGGGATTGAATCAATGGCTCCTGTGTTGGCAAGTGGACTCCTAACCCATTTGAGCCACAGGAAAGTCCAAAGAGCTTCCCTAGAGGACCAAGACTCCCCTCAGCCTGGGGACCCCTCTCCCTTTCTAGCTTCGCTCAGCATCTCCTGGTCTAGGCTGCCACCGCGCCGAGAAGCAGACAAGGGACACCGCTAAAAACCAGGGCAAAACCTTCAGTTACAGCCCTGGCGCTGAAAGGAAACAGCCAATCAGAGGGCGAGAGAGAGACTTGTGCTCAGAAACGTAGCCAATCAAAGAATGAGGGTGCTGCCATCCTGGGGTGCTAGCCTCGCACTGCTTCCGAGCCCCACCTGGATCTGACAGCTGGAGGAAGCGGGCCCGGAAGCAATGAGAGTTCACTCGCCAATCAGAGCTGAAGATGGCGCCTCGCGCTGTCCTACGTAACAAGGCATGGGCGGAGCTCAAGCCGATGACTGCCCTTTCCCCCAACAAATCGGAAACGTCCTTCCCGACCCGATGCAGGAGTTGATTGGTCACTTTTTCAGAACTTGCCTGCCTGTCAATTTTGGAAGCTGGGCGAAGCGCATTTCCTTAGAGACTCAAAAGCCCGCCGCCACTCTCACAGCTCCGCGGGGAGGGCCTTAAAGGGCCAGATACTTGGTAAGATTGCCCGGAGAAGTATCAATAACCTCAGATATGCAGATAACACCACCCTTACGGCAGAAACTGAAGAACTAAAGAGCCTCTTGATGAAAGTGAAAGAGGAGAGTGAAAAAGTTGCCTTAAAGCTCAACAGTTAGAAAAGTAAGATCATGGCATCTAGTCCCATCACTTTATGGCAACTAGATGGAGAAACAGTGGAAACAGTGTCAGACTTTATTTTCTTGGGCTCCAAAATCACTGCAGATGGTGATTACAGCCATAAAATTAAAAGACGCTTACTCCTTGAAAGAAAAGTTATGACCAACCTAGACAGCATATTAAAAAGCAGAGACATTACTCTGCCAACAAAGATCCGTCTAGTCAAGGCTATGGTTTTTCCAGTAGTCATGTATGGATGTGAGAGTTGGACTATAAAGAAAGCTCAGCGCTGAAGAATTGATGCTTTTGAACTGTGGTGTTGGAGAAGACTCTTGAGAGTCCCTTGGACTACAAGGAGATCCAACCAGTCCATCCTAAAGGAGATTAGTTCTGAATATTCATTGGAAGTACTGATGTTGAAGCAGAAACTCCAATACTTTGGCCACCTGATGTGAAGAGCTGACTCATTTGAAAAGACCCTGATTCTGGAAAAGATTGAAGGTGGGAGGAGAAGTGGACGACAGAGGATGAGATGGTTGGATGGCATCACTGACTCAATGGACATGAGTTTGAGTAAACTCCAGGAGTTGGTGATGGACAGGGAGGCCTAGCGTGCTGTGGTCCATGGGGTCGCGAAGAGTTGAAAACGACTGAGCAAATGAACTGACTGACTGACTTGGTAAGTGACAAGGTAGGACCCTGATCACAGAAATAGGAGGACCTGTTACAGAACAAAACCAGAAGCAGTGCCGTTACGCTGGGATTGAATTTTATGTTGCGAAAAAACAGACTTAGGCTGTTCTAGGGCAAGAGCTAGTAAGAAGCAGAGCGAGGATTCAAACCGTCATTTTGGAGCCCTGTTCAACAAAAGCTTCTTCTTTGAGATAGACTGTAACCAGATTAATGAGACCTGAATGCTAATCATAGCTGCCAGAAAAGAAAGCCAGCTTTCTTGATAAAATCTTTTCAATTCCAGCCACCTGGCCTTTGCTCGCACCATTTTTTCTACATCCATTCACACTAAACCTAGCCCAAAGGCCCCTCCTGTAAAACCAAGCAAACAAAAAACCCTCCCCTACCTTCTTCTCCAGCCTCTAGCGAGCAAGCAACTGTTTTCCCGGCCTCCAACTTGACTCTCCACCTCCTGGCCTCCAGGCTACATTTAACCCACTTCTGGCTTTCACTGTCCTGTCCCTCCCAGTGTCCCAGGTTCCATCACCCCAGAAAGCTACCATGGATTTCACCCCCTCAAACCTTGAGAGCCCGTGAAGAGCAGCTATTGGTTCTTCATCTACTCTGAGTCCCCAGCATGGCATAGAGTTAGCTCAAGAGAACTTGGAAAGTGAGTTACTCTCCAATTTCTCATTCTTAAAGTGGGATATTGTGAGCTTTTAAAGAAATTTCATATTGAAAGGCGTCACTCAAGTTGAAAACTTTGCATCATCCTTGATTCCCCATTCCTCACCTCCAGCAGCCTTACAGCAAATCCTGATTGTTCTCCTTCCAAAATACATCGTAAATACACTCACATTTTCCCATTCCCATTAACCGCACCCTCCTTGGGGTCGTCACCACCCTTGCCTAGAGGATGACAGCATTCTCCCTAGGCTTCCTGCTTTCAGTCTTATGCCCCACCACAATCCACTCCCCAAACTGCAGGCACAACTGCTAAGTCACTTCAGTCGTGTCCGACTCTGTGCGGCCCCATAGACAGAAGCCCACCAGGCCCCACCGTCCCTGGGATTCTCCAGGCAAGGGTACCAGAGTGGAAACATAAATTATGTCACATCTCTGCCTGCAAAGGTTCAAAGTCATCTTAGTGTTCCAGAATTAAATATAAAAAATTCCATTGTCTTCAGTGCAGCATATAAGGTATTATACAATCTAGTTCTACTTGTGTCTCCATTAAAAGCAGACTCTGGAGGTAAGTTTCAAATCCCAGTTGTGCTATTTACCTGCTCTGTGACCTTGAGTAACTTACTTAGCCTCTCTGAGGCCCAGTTTGAACCTCTGTGAAATGAAGACTAATCAGTTCAGTTCAGTTCAGTCACTCAGTCTTGTCCGACTCTTTGTGACCCCATGAATCGCAGCACGTCAGGCCTCCCTGTCCATCACCAACTCCCGGAGTTCACTCAGACTCACGTCCATCGAGTCTGTGATGCCATCCAGCCATCTCATCCTCGGTCGTCCCCTTCTCCTCCTGCCCCCAATCCCTCCCAGCATCAGGGTCTTTTCCAATGAGTCAACTCTTCGCCTGAGGTGGCCAAAGTACTGGAGCTTCAGTTTTAGCATCATTCCTTCCAAAGAAATCCCAGGGTTGATCTCCTTCAGAATGGACTGGTTGGATCTCCTTGCAGTCCAAGGGACTCTCAAGAGTCTTCTCCAACACCACAGTTCAAAAGCATCAATTCTTCTGCGCTCAGCCTTCTTCACAGTCCAACTCTCACATCCATACATGACCACAGGAAAAACCATAGCCTTGACTAGACGGACCTTAGTCGGCAAAGTAATGTCTCTGCTTTTGAATATACTATCTAGGTTGGTCATAACTTTTCTTCCAAGGAGTAAGCGCCTTTTAATTTCATGGCTGCAGTCACCATCTGCAGTGATTTTGGAGCCCAAAAAAACAAAGTCTGACACTGTTTCTACTGTTTCCCCATCTATTTCCCATGAAGTGATGGGGCCAGATGCCATGATCTTCGTTTTCTGAATGTTGAGCTTATGAGAGTTGGACTGTGAAGAAGGCTGAGCGCTGAAGAATTGATGCTTTTGAACTGTGGTGTTGGAGAAGACTTTTGAGATTCCCTTGGACTGCAAGGAGATCCAGCCAGTCCATTCTGAAGGAGATCAACCCTGGGGTTTCTTTGGAAGGAATGATGCTAAAACTGAAGCTCCAGTACTTTGGCCACCTCATGGGAAGAGTTGACTCATTGGAAAAGACCCTGATGCTGGAAGAGATTGGGTGCAGGAGGAGAATGGGACAACCGAGGATGAGATGGCTGGATGGCATCATGGACTCAATGGACGTGAGTCTGAGTGAACTCCGGGAGCTGGTGATGGACAGGGAGGCCTGGCGTGCTGCGATTCATGGGGTCGCAAAGAGTCGGACACGAGTGAGTGACTGAACCGAACCGAACCGAATCTGCTGCTGCTGCTAAGTCACTTCAGTCGTGTCCGACTCTGTGTGACCCATAGACGGCAGCCCACCAGGCTCCACTGTCCCTCGGATTCTCCAGGCAATAACACTGGAGTGTGTTGCCGTTTCCTTCTCCAATGCAAGAAAGTAAAAAGTGAAAGTGAAGTAGCTCAGTCATGTCTGACCCTCAGCGATCCTGTGGACTGCAGCCTACTACGCTCCTCCGCCCATGGGATTTTCCAGGCAGGAGTACTGGAGTGGAGTGCCATTGACTTCTCCGGAATGTACTATCTAGGTTGGTCATAACACCTAACCTGCCTCTTGAGAAATCTGTATGCAGGTCAGGAAGCAACAGTTAGAACTGGCCATGGAACAACAAACTGGTTTCAGATAGGAAAAGGAGTATGTCAAGGCAGTATATTGTCACCTGCTTATTTAACTTCTATGCAGAGTACATCATGAGAAATGCTGGTCATAACTTTTGTTCCAAGGAGTAAGCGTCTTTTAATTTCATGGCTGCAGTCACCATCTGCAGTGATTCTGGAGCCCCCAAAAATAAAGTCACCAATGAGTCAACTCTTCGCATAAGGTGGCCAAAGTACTGGAGCTTCAGTTTTAGCATCATTCCTTCCAAAGAAATCCCAGGGTTGATCTCCTTCAGAATGGACTGGTTGGATCTCCTTGCAGTCCAAGGGACTCTCAAGAGTCTTCTCCAACACCACAGTTCAAAAGCATCAATTCTTCTGCGCTCAGCCTTCTTCACAGTCCAACTCTCACATCCATACATGACCACAGGAAAAACCATAGCCTTGACTAGATGGACCTTAGTCGGCAAAGTAATGTCTCTGCTTTTGAATATACTATCTAGGTTGGTCATAACTTTTCTTCCAAGGAGTAAGCGTCTTTTAAAAATTTCATGGCTGCAGTCACCATCTGCAGTGATTTTGGAGCCCAAAAATATAAAGTCTGACACTGTTTCTACTGTTTCCCCATCTATTTCCCGTGAAGTGATGGGACCAGATGCCATGATCTTCGTTTTCTGAATGTTGAGCTTTAAGCCAACTTTTTCACTCTCCTCTTTCACTTTTAACAAGAGGCTTTTTAGCTCCTCTTCACTTTCTGCCATAAGGGTGGTGTCATCTGCATATCTGAGGTTATTGATATTTCTCCCGGCAATCTTGATTCCAGCTTGTGTTTCTTCCAGTCCAGCGTTTCCATGATGTACTCTGCATATAAGTTAAATAAGCAGGGTGACAATATACAGCCTTGACGTACTCTTTTTCCTATTTGGAACCAGTCTGTTGTTTCATGTCCAGTTATAACTGTTGCTTCAAGTTGGAATAATTAATTAAAATAGACCTCTGTGTTATTACTTTCCTGGTAGCAGCAGCTCGGACAGTAAAGCATCTCCCTACAATGTAGGAGACCCAGGTTCAATCCCTGGATTGGGAAGATCCTCTGGAGAAGGAAATGACAACCCACTCCAGTACTCTTGCCTGGAAAATCCCATGGACAGAGGAGCGTGGTAGGCTACAGTCCATGGGGTCGCAAAGAGTTGGACATGACTGAGCGACTTCACTTTCACTTTGTTTTATTAAAAGGAAAAAACTGACTAGTAGTCCTCCAAGCTGTCAAAAGTTGTGAAAAACAAGAAGAAACAGAAATGGCTGCAGATCAGAGGCAACTGAGATGTGATGATTCAGTGAGACCCTGCACTGGATTCTGGAACAGATAAAAAGAGATGTTTGTGTAAAAACTGGGGAAATCCAAATCAAGTCTGGAGTTTTAATTAAGAGTCATGTAAGGGAACTTCCCTTGTGGTCCAGTGGCTAGGACTCTGAACTCCCAATGTAGGGGACCCTGGTTCAATCCCTGGTCAGGGAACTAGATCCCTAACACCCAGCGCAGTCAAATAAATAACTAAAATACATATTTTTTTTTAAAGATCTATGCTGATTTCTTAGCTGTAACAAATGTTCCACAACCAAGTAAGGAAATAACAAGAGTGGAAGCAGAGTGAGTTACAAAGTTATCTTTGTAACTTTTCTGTAAATGTGAAGGTATTCCAAAATTTAAAAAAAAATTTTTTTTAAATAGACTTGTTCATCTCCTAGCTTATTGCTTCCCAGTCCCTGAAACACTATGTTTGTTTCACCCTGAAGGACCTTTGCACCTGCTGGTCTCTCTACCAGGAACACTCAGCTCCCGGGTAGGCTGCTTCCATCCCACAAGTAGTCTCTCTAACCATCTTAACTAAAATAATCCCCTGTGCCGTTGTATCCCTTGTCCTGCCTTTACACTTCCAAAGCCCTCTTTCATGTAGGAAATGTAATATCTGTGCCTTGCGTGTTGCTCACTCAGCATGTAAGTTTCATAAGCGTGCATCTATTTTGTCGGGTGCCCAACCTGGTACCTAGAATACTGCAGGCACTGAATAATATTTCTTAGATAAATAGATACAAGCATCCCATTGCTTCTCAATAAAATACTACAATGGTCACCAGCAATAAGAAACGCTCATCGGTTGAGATGAATTTTAGTCCAGATTGCATGTTGACTACTTTACACATGTGATATAGCCTTTAAATCTCACGAGATCCTAAAAGGTAATATTAACCCTGTTTCCCAAAACACAGAGACTAGAAAGGTTTACGCTCACAAAATAAGTCAGAGACAGAGCTTAGAATGAAATCCAGCCTCGAAGAGTCGCAGCCCAGCTACTAACCCCCTTGCCCCCGGGAGCATCCAATGTTCAGATTCCCTTAAATGCCCCTTTAGTCCTAGAGAACATCACTGGCCCCACCCCGACTCCCTCCAGGACCGCGGTCCAGGAATACAGATGGAAGTAAGAGGAGGCTAGAGTCTTCTAGACCTGAGAAAGGAAGGGGCTGGAGGCCTGCACTTCTAGGTCTGAGGGAGGAGTGGGCTCGGGGCCGTGGTCTTTGGTCTCGGGGAGGTGGGAGCTGCAACCTGAGACACGTGCGGTTGAAGCATCTAGAACCAGCAGAATCCAACCCTCGCACGCTTTCGCGATGCTTAGCACCACCCGCGCGACGGCCCCGCACGCCTCGCAAGCCACGCCCCGCTCCCGCACGCCCCGCCCCCGCACGCCCCGCAAGCCACGTCCCCGCACGCCCCGCAAGCCACGTCCCCGCACGCCCCGCAGGCCACGCCCCTTCCCGACAAAGTCCCGCCCATCTTCTCCCAGACCCTTCTCTTCTCTCTGAGTGATGGAAAAATCGAGGCGAAGGTGCTAGAAAGACGTGGAACACCCCCGTAAAGATGGAACAGCAAAAGGAAGAGACTGGGCCTAAGGGGTGAGAGACACGAGACTCCCCGCGAGGACAGTGGCCCAGAATGAGGAGGGACAGAGAAAATCGGAGAGCGAGCTGAGCAGACCCAGAGAGGGTACCGGGGGTCGGGGCGGCGGGGAAGCCTCTGGTATCATCACATAGAAACAAAATCTTTGAGGATCTTAGCGACAGAGTTGAGCGAGATACTGAGAAATAGGGAGAAGAGCTAGAAGCAGATATTAATGGAAGAGAAGTTTCTAGCGGGAACCAGGAGAATTGAAGATACTAATAATTGTCTCGAGAAATAATAATAATTCAACCCAGGTATTGAACACTTCCCAGAGCCAGCCTTTTCAGAGGCACCTTTGATACCACCAGAAGCTCTCTCTTGGTGTGCAAACTTAAGGTTCGGAAGGGGGAAATGATTCGCCAGGACACAGGGGTGAGGAGGGCAGCCTCGAATGGGAACCATGCTCGATGGGACGCTGAAGCTCCAGCTGAGCTGTCTGCCTGTCTGTAAAGAGAGACAGGAAGGAACAGAGAAAGAGAAAGTAAGGGGCCAGAAGTCAGAGGCAAACGGTCCTGAGGGTGAGAAATGAAAGCCTGGGAGAAGGCAGGAAGCAGCCAGGCTGCAGAAAGGAAAAGCATGTGTAGACTGGGGACATCCCCTGACTGACCTGTGCTCTTGTCATTCTAGGAACAATCTGCCGTCCCCCGGGACTGGGTCGTGGCCGCCTCCATCTTTCCCAGCTCTGCCTGCTTCTTTCCTGGGTACCCCAGATCCAGCCCACCTGGGGCTTCCCGAGAGCCTGGCCTCTGTGACAGTCCCTGTCCGCCTGGATGCCCTCTCCTACCTCCTGCACAGCGCCCTGATGGGGGCCTACTCACTTCAGCAGTTCTTGCCCTCCTGCCCCTGTGTCCCCCAGGCATGCTGCACCCAGCCAGGCATTGCCAAGAGGCCACCCAAGGGACACAGGGGCTGGGACATCCACGCAGGCCAGGCCGGGGCCACCGGAGATGGGGACTTGGGAGGGCTCAACAGGCAGAGAGGGGCTGGGCCAGGGGCCGTGGGGCTGGCCCCAAGACCCCGCCAGTGACGCCGCCATCACCAGCACCACCTGCCCAGGATGGGAAGAAGGACACCCAGGGTGAAGAAGAGCCACCCGTGGAGCCACCACTTGCTGAGGACTGGGAGGCCGAGTACTAGGACCCTGAGGATCCCGCACCCCGGATTCTGGAGGGAGCCTTGGAGGTCACCAGGAGAGTTTTCTTGGAGCCCGGGGTGACCCCAGCCCTGCCAGAGATACCCAGGGAACATCGCACTCCCATCCCTCTTCCCTGAAAACCACAGTCTCAGGAGAGGCAACTTCGGATCCCAAGCCAGGGAAACAACCCTGAACCTCATGCCCAAACCCAAGCTCCTTCCCGTCTCTGACAGCATCCCTAACTACAGTGCCAACCTGTGCTTCTCTCCCAGTGCCCAGGGCTCCCCCGGACATCTCCAGCCCCCTTCCTAACCCCAAAGCCATTCCCGCCAGCCCCACCCCATGGCCCCAGCCATTCATCCCCCTTCTTGCTCCCATCTCTGCCCTGACCCACCCTGGTAGGCTCGTTCCCAGCTCCTTCATCCCCTTCTTTCTAAAGGCCAGCCCAGCCCATCATCCTTCATTTCACTGAAGCTCCAGTCCCCAGTGCAGCCATGTCCTCGACCCCAACCAGCCTCGCCTCATCCTCACCCCTCTTCCTGTCCCAACCCCCTAGGTGACATGCCTTGTGACCCCACTTGCAGAAAACCCTGTTGTCCCAACGTATCCAGGCACCTGCAGCTTGGAGGAGGGGGACTGGCTTGCACAATAAATGGCTGAGTGTCCCTATGTCTTGTGTCTGTGTGTGCTTACGCAGCTCGAGCTAACCCTGTGGGTGCCGGGAGCCAGGCCGGTGAAAGGCTGCCAGGGTGGCTGGGAGGGTCACAGAGAGAGGCCAGTGGGGCCAGGGGCTGCGGAGAGGCAGGCCTAGATTCCTGCCTCAGCAAATTCCATCTGGGGGCCTCTGCCTGCTGGAAGCTGCTGGGCTGCGGGGCCATTGTGTGGGGAGGCTTAAGGGATTTGGGGGGACCCGGGGAGCCGAGAGGCCAGTGACCTGGGCCGGGCTCAGTCTGCTCAGAGTGGCCGAGGCTGACGGAGGGCTCAGGGCAAAATCTGCTGCTCAGGTAGGGACCAGGCATGGACCCCTCCTCCCTGCAAACGTAGGTGGCCGGAATTGCTTTCTCTCCCCGGGACTTGATGGGGTCCTAGCCTAGTCCCCTGCTACCTCAGATCTGGGAGTCCAGGCCCCAGCCCTCTCCTTCCCTCCAAGAGACTTGGTGCCCCAAGAGGCAGTGAGTGTCCAGCCCCTTCCCAGTTTAGGACCGGGATGTCTAGGCCCCCAGCCTTGGTCTTCCCCAGGACACAAAGGTCTAGGTCCTCAAGCTCTCCTCCCCCAGAGCCAGGGGTTCAGGTGCCCATTTCTTTGCAGCCACTGGGACCTGATGTCCCAGCCCCCACCCCCTCTCCCCACCCTAGGATTTGGACGTCTAGGTCCCCAGATCCTCCTCCTTCAAACCAGGACTCAGATCCCCCAGCCCTCACCTCCCCCAGGACCCGGGAGTCCAGCTCGTGACTCCATTTCTCCCCTCACCCACAGGTCACCATGTACAGCTTCATGGGAGGCGGCCTCTTCTGTGCCTGGGTGGGGACCATCCTCCTGGTGGTGGCCACGGCGACAGACCACTGGATGCAGTATCGGCTGTCGGGGGCCTTCGCCCACCAGGGCCTGTGGCGATACTGCCTGGGCACCAAGTGCTACCTGCAGACGGAGAGCATCGGTGAGGCTCCGGGACGGGGTCTGGGCTCTGCCTGGGACCAGAGCCTCCCGCAGGGCAGAAAGGCCCTTATAGCAGAAGGCTCCCCCTGTTTTGCAGATGGAGAACCTTGTGGTTCAGAGAGGGAAAGTGTCCAGCCCAAGGTCACACAGCAGGGAAGGGACAGAGTTGGATTCCAGTATTTTTTTCTGGTACAATTACAAGATGTACTGATTTAGAAGTTTAAGGAGAGAGGTGACATTTTTTGGCATGAAATAGAGGTCAGGTAACAGCATTTGAGGCTGGAGCTGACAAAAGAGCATTTTCTAAATATTATGTGTCAAGAACTCTGTTCAGTACTAGGAGGCTGCAGAAGCAATACAGACCCTAAATTTGCTATGCTAGGTGGGTTATTTTTAAATATTTGTTGTTAGCCAAGCCATGTAATACATATTTGTATATGTAATGTGTATGTGTGTATATGTGTATATAGATATATAGCGTGTATGTTGCTGCTAAGTCGCTTCAGCCCTGTCTGACTCTTTGTGACCCTCTGGTCTGCAGCCCACCAGGCTCCTCATCCATGGGATTTCCCAGACAAGAATACTGGCATGGGTTGCCATGCCCTCCTCCAGAGAATCTTCCCAACTCAGAGATAGAACCTGCATTTCTTATGTCTCCTGCATTGGCAGCAGGTTCTTTACCACTAGGGGCACCTGGGAAGCCCATATAGTGTATGTATTACACTATATATTGTAAAAATGGAATAAAAATAGTTCTTACAGTAGATAGACTAATGTGCATGCGTGCTCAGTTGCTCAGTCTGGTCCAACTCTTTGCTACCCCATGGACCATAGCCCGCCAGGCTCCTCCGGCCATGAGATTTCCCAGGCAAGAATACTGGGGTGGGTAGCCATTCCTTTCTCCAGGGGATCTTCCTGGCTCAGGGATTGAACCCAGTCTCAAGCACTGCAGGCAGATTCTTTACTACCTGAGCCACTTAAAATCTATGTTATATAATATAAATTATTATAATGTACTATGTATCTCTGTGTACCTCTTTCCCTATCTGTATATATTTGTATGTATGTACAGTCATCCCTCGGTCCTTCAGCATACTCAGAGAATTGGTTCCAGGGCTCATAGTCACATAGTCAGCTCTCTGTATCTGCTGTTCCACGGCCATGGGTCCATAGCCACAATTCTGCATCCGCGATTCAACCCCAGATCGTATGTATTTATTGGGAAAAAAAATCTGTGTGTAAGTGGACCTGCACAGATGAGACCTGTTCAAGGGTCAAGTGTATATGTACACATATATGTGGAAGTTGTGAGTGCTCAGGCATGTTCAACTCTTTAGAACCCCGTGGACTGCAGCCCACCAGGCTCCTCTGTCCATGGGATTCTCCAGGCAAGAAAACTGCAGTGGGTTGCCACTGCCTTCTCCAGGGGATCTTCCCAAGCCAGGGATTGAACCTGCAATCTCTTGCATCTCCTGCATTGGCAGGCTGGCTCTCTATCACTGGGCCACCTGGGAATCTCATACCTGGAGAGAGAGATACATAGAGATATGTACTATATTACCTCACATATATTATATAATATGTGCTTTGTAATATATTAATGATATACAGTGAATCACATGTTCTATATTATATGTATCCAGTGATAGTGGTAATAATAATAACTGGCACATATTGTTACTGTGCCTTACATGCTATACTAAGTACTTTGCCTGGATTAACTCCCTTAGTTGTCCCAACAACACTAAGAAGGCAGTTCCTTTGTGTCTATGAATAAGACAGAATACATGACCTTGAAAAACCAATTCTTTTGCAAGGGGAGGGGATTGGGAGGAGGAGCCCACCTTCCCCGAGCCCTGTAATGTGACAGGCTTGTGACGGGAGATTTCATCTACCCCATCTCACCAAACCTGCTCATTCACTAGAGCAGTAAACTGAGGCAGGGGAGAGTGGAAAAGCTTGCCCTGGGCTACAAGTTTCAGAGCCCCATCTGCCAATCATGTATCTTTTAGGATCCCACGTATCTCATGGGAGATGGCTCATGGGAAATGTATCTCATGGGGAAAAAGCTCATGTATCTTTTTCATTTCTGGCTTCATCCACTGTCACACTTCTACCATTCCTCCTGATTCAGACTGGGAACCACCCCACCCCACCCCACCCCACCCCTCCCCCACTCTTCCTTTTACCCATACCCCGACCACCGACACCTAC
>SJXQ01006314.1:0-78006 GCA_006408695.1 Aepyceros melampus | reverse complement strand
GGATGCTCCAATTTTCTTCTCTGTCTTATCTTTGCTGGGGATGGGAGAGAGGGAGGCTGGATGAAGGTCTTCAAGTTCATTTGACATCTTCATGACCCCGAGACTGAGGGCCTCAGGGACAACCTCACCCCAATAGATTTTTTAGTATTTGTCCAAACAACTGGTTTAACTTGTTCATTCATTGTATGACTGATGTAATCCAATCACCAAAATTAGAGCAGGAGTCCTCAGCTTGCTTCCCCAGGGCCAAACCCAACCTTAGACGTGTATTCATAACATTTTTAAAGTTTCCAAAGTTGTCGTCATTGTTCAGTTGCTAAGTCGTGTCTGACTCTTTGTGACCCCGTGGACTGTAGTACACCAGGCTTCCTTGTCCTTCACTATCTGGAGTTTGCTCAGATTCATGTCCACTGAGTCAGTGCAGTAACGCTATATAACCATCTCATCCTCTGCCACCCCCTTCTTTTGCCTTCAGTCTTTCCCAGCCTCAGGGTCTTTTCCAGTGAGTTGGCTTTTCGCATCAGGTCACCAAAGTATTGGAGCTTCAGCTTTGGCATCAATCCTTCCAGTGAATATTTAAGGTTGATTTCCTTTAGGACTGACTGGTTTAATCTCCTTGCAGTCCAAGGGACTCTCAAAAGTCTTCTCCAACACCACAATTCAGAGGCATCAGTTCTTCAGCACTCAACCTTCTTTATGGTCCAGTTCTCACATCCATATAGGACTACTGGAAAAACCATAGCTTTGCCTATACAGACCTTTGTCGGCAAAGAGATGTCTTTGTTTTATAATACGCAAGTGTTAAAAAATCTGGAGATTGTACATTAAAATCTGGACTTCCAGCTCTTGTTGAAAATTCTGGTTTTTCAAGCCTTCTCGGGTTCATGGTCAGCTGGGTATGACCAGCAGGTGGCCCCAAGTAGTTAAGACTGAGAGTTTTGAGCTTGACTTTCAACTCTAGTCTCTCTGCTAATGGTGAGACCTTGGGCAAAACACTGAGCCTCTCTGAGCCTCTATTCCTTCCTTCACTTGAAAAAAATGGGCAGGAAAGTGCAGCATAAGACTCTTGGAAGGAATAAATAGGGTCATACAGGAAAAGAGAGCCTGGTCCATACTCGATAGTTGCCAAGTGGAAGTTGAGATCATGAAGACTGTTCTCAGGGACCTTCATTCATTCAACATGTTTATTGAACACCTACTATATGGCAGGTACTAGATGCTGGGGATACAGCAGTGAATGAGAAAGCCAGACCCTTGTCCCTACAGAGCCGAAAACTCAGTGCAGAGAGTAAGACATCATAAACAAGTTAGAAATAAACAACTGGGACATTTTTAGATATGAGCAAGTGGTATGAAGGAAAGGAAAGGGAGCATGAGAGACAAGGTAGACAGTGAGTATCAGGGGGATATGGGAAATTGGTATTCATTCATTTACTCATTCATTCATCCAACAAACATTTCTCCAGACTCCTGTTCAAACAAGCCTCTGCTGGGCATGTTTGTGATGGAGAATCAACCAGGTACTTGTCTTCAGGGAGCAATCAGGCTGGAGAGGGCAACAGACAAAGACAGTCTCAAACTAGAGGAGGGAGTGTCGATGGTGCCTGAGGGATGAGGGAGTGCTTCCTAGAGGAGGAGATCTGGGAGGTGGGCTTTGGAGGATGAATAGGAGTTTGCCAGGTGAAGAGGGGGTTGTTTGAAGAACAGTGAAGGAAGAGCTGGGCCAGGGATATGGAGAAGGGGAAGGCATTCCTGCCCTCAGAAGTAGCAGCCTTCCCTCTGAGGGCAAGGGCAGTACAGCAGTGACCGTGGGGTGCTCTTACAGCATACTGGAATGCCACCCGGGCCTTCATGATCCTGTCCTCCCTCTGTGCCACCTCCGGCATCATCATGGGCATCGGGCCTTCGCTCAGCAGCCCAGCTTCACCCGCCTCTCCCGGCCCTTCTCTGCAGGCATCATGTTTTTCGCCTCCAGTGAGTGAACTGCACCCTACACTTACCCCTCTCCCCGACTCCCTGCCCAGCTCCAAGCCCCACCCATTGCCACCCTTAACACTGCTTCCATTCTCCACTGCTCCTCACTCTCAACTCCACCTGCACCGGAATCCCACCTCCACTCCCTACAACAACTTCATGACTATTTCTAACGCTCATTGATTCCTATACCACCTAAGTGTACTGCCATTCCATTTTGGCACTCGTCACCTGGAGCTGGCGTCAGACCCCACAGGTGTAAAGGCACAGTTTCCAACAAGACTGCGCCTACTTCAGCTGCAAGTGGGGTCCCCAGCCCACTTGCACTTTTGATCTATCAGCTACAGATTCAGGGGTTTCCAGGATCCACTCAGGTTCAAAATTTTGCTGGAACAACTCACAGAATCCAGGAAAGCATAATACTTAAACATTTCAGTTTTATTACCAAGAATACAGCTCAAGGCCAGCCAACTAAAGAAATGCATAGGGTGAAGCTGGAGAGAGTTCTGAACACACAGTTCCCATGCTCTCTCCCTACAGAGTTGAGGCTCATCACCCTACCCTCCAACCCCAGCACATCCATATGTTCACCAACCAGGAAGCCCCAGTGAGCAGCAGTGGCCTGCATTTCTTTTGGTTTCATTACAAGGACATGAATAATTGCATCATGGGCCACCTGATTGAGCTCAATCTCCAGCTCCTTTCTCCTCCCCAGAGGTTGCAGTGATCCCAGGTGGCTCCAAGTCTCAACCTTCCATCCTATGGTTGGTCTTTCTGGTGACCAGCTCTCACCCTGAGTCATCTCTGCTCGTCAGTATAAACTCAAGTGTGATTCAAGAGGCTCAAGAGAAACAAAGACACTCCTATTACTCAGAAAGTTCCAAGGATTTAGATTTTCCTTCCCAGGAACCAGAGACAAAGACCAGTCAGACTCCTTATGACACAACAGACCCCACCCCATCCCTGCCCTTAACCCTACTCCCCATTCATTTTTACTCCTACTTTCAACTCAGCCCCCATCCTCACCCTTATCCCTCTCTGCAACCATACTCCCTTCTCAATCTCATTCCAACTCCCATCTCTAAAAGCAAAAAGTTATGTCCAGCTCTTTGCGACTCCATGGAACTGTAGCCCACCAGGCTTGTCTGTCCATGGTATTCTCCTGGCAAGAGTACTGGAGTGGGTAGCCATTCGCTCCTCCAGGGGATCTTCCTGACCCAGGAATTGAACCTGGGTCTCCTGCATGGCAGGCAGATTCTTTATCTTCTGAGTCACCAGGGATGCTCCATCTCTAAACCCAACCCCATTCCCATGCACATCCCCATCCCCCGCCCCCTCTCTCTCCAGCCTTTTTCGTCCTGCTGGCCTTGGCCATTTACACTGGAGTCACCGTCAGCTTTCTGGGTCGCCGCTTTGGGGACTGGCGCTTTTCCTGGTCCTACATCCTGGGCTGGGTAGCCCTGCTCATGACCTTCTTTGCAGGTACTGGGTTTGGGGGTGGGAAAGTCAGTGTCTGTGTCCCAGCCGGCAGCACCCAGGAGGCTGAAATGATGGGGAGTCCCAGGCGAGACGCCCAGCATTGAGCCAGAAGGCAGACTCCAAGCCCTGCAGACAATCAGGGAGAAAGGGAATACTGTGTTGGGGTCTTGGGCTGGCTGGAGGGGATGGGGGGGGGGGGGGGTTGGGGGGTGGGGTCCACTGGGGTCTCTTCTTGTGCAGGAATTTTCTACATGTGTGCCTACCGGATGCATGAATGTCGGCGCCTGTCCACTCCCCGCTGAGCCCAAATGTGCGCCCCGACTGCACCTGGAAGTAGAAGTCTGGTCACTGAAGAGGAGGGGAAGGGCCTAGAGGCCTGAAATCCTGGTTCCTAGGGGGCGTGAGAGGGCTTGGTCCCAAACGCTGGGTGGGGACCCCTGACTCCTGTGTCCCAAGGGGAAGGGAGCAAGACTGGGGCCTGGGGGAGGCAGTGAGAAGACCTACGACCCCACCCACTGGGAGGTTGTTAGAGAAATGGGATATCCATTAGAGCGGCTTTTTGGAGTCTAATAAAACTGGTTGAAACTACTGAAGTGTGATCGCTGAGGGCTTGGGGTAGACAGAAAGAGGGGTGATTGTGGTGAATGGGGCAGGGGTGGTTGCATTATAGTAGCCCAAGCTGTTCGGTTCCTGTAGGGGTGGGCACCAGAATAAACCACACAGACCCCTGTTATTGGGTTCTACTCCTTTATTGTTTTGGCCACACCATTCAGCTTGTAGGAGCTTCCCAGGTGGCATTAGTGGGAAAGAACCCACCTGCCAATGCAGGAGACCTAGGAGACGAAGGTTTGATCCCTGGGTTGGGAAGATCCCCCGGAGGAGGCCGTGGCAACCCACGCCAGTATTCTTGTCTGGAAAATCCCATGGACAGAGGAGTCTGATGGGCTACAGTCTATAGGGTCAAAAGGAGTGGGACATGACTGAAATGACTTAGCACACAGGCACGAGTGCAGTTTGTGGGTCTTAGTTCCCCACCAGGCATGGAACCCAGGCCCCCTGCAGTGGAAGCATGGAGTTCTAACCACAGGGTGACTACCAGGGAATTTCCTAGGCTCACAACTGCTAGGAAGCTGATGTGTGTAAGTCCAATTCTTCTTCTTCTTTTTTTAAAATTTATTTGGCTGCACCAGGTCTTAGTTGCGGCATGCTGGGTCTAGTTCCTTCCCCAGGGATGGAACCTGGGCTCCCTGCATTGGGAGCATGGAGTCTACACCACTGGACCACTAGAGAGGTCCTCGTATGTTCTGATGTGTGTGCTGTGTTTTCCCCACATCACCAAGCAATTAACTCAATTCAGATACAATCTACCTGAAGAAACTGACAGATCACACAGGTTAGAGACAGCCCTTGTAAGACCATCCCCGACTGTAGACACCAGTAACATGTCCAGGTTGTCACCTGTGTTTCTGAAGGACTAGCAATAGATGAGAGGTCCCCATGGCCCCTTGAGGGGTTCGATTCATTTGCAGCTCACAGAACTCAGAGAAACACTGTACTTACTAGGTCACCAGTGTGTTATAAAAGAATCTATATCAGAACATCCGGATGGAAGGGATGCCCAGGGAAAGGTAAGCAGGAAGGGGCCTGAAACTTCCATGCCCTCTCCAAGTAGGTCACTCTTCCCACCAAAAGCACAAGTTCACCAACCTCAGAAGCTCTCTGAACCCTCTCCTTTTGGGTTGTTATGGAGGCTTCATTACACAATTTTGGTTGAGAACATCATTGGCCATTGGTGACTGAGTTCAATCTCCAACTTCTCTTTCCTCCTAGGAGGTCAGGTGTTGGGACTGTAAGTTCTGACCCTCTAATGGAGTGCTTGGTCCCCTTGGCAACCAGCCCCCTCCCTTTGGTTAAGGAGGGGTGGTCCCAAAGTCAGCACATTAATATAACACAAGACACCTTGATTGTCCTCACAATTTAGGAAATTTTAGACTTTAAACATCTGGATGCCAGAAAGTTGAAAGTGAAAATGTTAGTCGCTCAGTGGTGTTTGACTCTTTGTGACCCCATGGACTGTAGCTCGCCAGACTCCTCTGTCCATGGGATTTCCCAGGCAAGAATACTGGAGTGGGTAGCCATTTGCTTCTCCAGGGAATCTTCCCAACCCAGAGGTTGAATCCAGGTCTCCTGCATTGCAGGCAGATTCTTTACCATCTGAGCCACCAGAACTTACCTCTTTTATCTGGATGCCAGAAGTGGGGACAAAGACCAAATATATACTTATTATAAATCACAATATCACAAGAGGATAATAGGATAAATGACAACATCTATGGGATTTTCCTGGTGGTCCAGTGGTTAAGACTCTGAGCTTCCAATGCAGGGGGCTTGAGTGCAATCCCTGGTGGGGGAACTAAGATCCCACATGCTGCATAGCATAGTAGAAAAAAAAAATTCTGTGAAAAAACCAATTTCCTTGCCTCCTCATGCCATCTCCAGTTGATTCTCCCAACTTCCTGTCCCTCCCTGGATGAGCCCTCCAAGAATAAACAATAGAAGTCTGACCTGCACCTCCTTCTGCAGCTGCCTCTTCATCCATCATTCGTGACCTTGACCTTGACCTTCTCTTCATTCACTCATTCCTTAGTTCATTCAACAAACTCATGCTTACTGCCATGAGATTTACTAATGCTTATCATAAAACAATAAGACTGTTTAGAAAGCTAGTTCCAATAATAAGAATATTTATTGCAGCCTATGTTAGGAACTGTTATATTAATAGAGGCTTACTCTCTAGACATATTTATTAGGCCCTCCTCAAATAACAATAATACTGTATTTATAGAGGCTTCCTCTGGTAATTATAGCAATTGAAGTCTTCCTCTTTTCCCCTTTAGAATATATGCTGCCAAAGCAAGCACAAAGTCTTCTTTAATTATAATTTATTGAAGCCTATTTAAGTAGAAATATTTACTGAGACTTACTCCAGGAATTTATAGGGGCTGAAAGCTATGGTTTTTCCAATAGTTGTGTACAGATGTGAGAGCTGGACCAGAAAGAAGACTAAGCGCCGAAGAATTGATGCTTTCCAACTGTAGTACTGGAGAAAGCTCTTGAGAGTCCCTTGGACCGCAAGATCAAACCAGTCCATCCTAAAGGAAATCAAACCTGAATATTCATTAGAAGGACTGATGATGAAGCTGAAGCTCCAATACTCTGGCCACCTAATTCGAAGAGCTGACTTATTGGTAAAGAGCCTGATGCTGGGAAAGATTGAGGGCAAAAGGAGAAGAGGGGCAACAGTGGATGAGATGGTTAGATGGCATTACTGACTCAATGGACATGAGTCCGAGTAAACTCCAGGAGTTGGCGATGGACAGGGAAGCCTGGTGTGCAGAAATTCATGGGGTCGCAAAGAGTTGGACATGAGTTAGCAACTGAACAACGACTCTAGTAATAACTATAATGTTATAAAATCAGACTTACAGCTCCAGTTACTACTTGCTCCACATTCCCACTTGAAGAAGCATCTCAATTTCACATGTTGGTCTAAAGCTAGCTCCTGATCTCTCTCACACCCCATATCTGTTCCTACCAACATCTCCCCAAACGAGTGCAGGCTCAGTACACATGGACTTAGTTGCTCCGTGGCATGTGGGATCTTCCCAGACCAGGGATCGAACTCACCTCCCCCACACTGGCAGGTGGATTCCCATTCACTGTGCCACCAGGGAAGTCCTATTTTTAGTCTTTTGAGGAACCTCCATACTGTTCCTCCATAGTGGGTGTACCAATTTATATTCCCACCAACAGTTTAAGAGTGTTCTTTTTTCTCTGCACCTTCTGCAGCTTTGTTTTTAGACTTTTAAAGGAATTTTTATTAAAACATGATTCATATCTTGTCCCCCTTCTGCTCTAAGTCCTCCAGTCCTTGGACCTGGAGGTAGGATGAAGGTAAAAATGGAGGAGTGTGTGGATTGAGGTAGGAATTACTGGGGTTGGGGAGAGGCATGAAGAAGGAAGTAGGGGTGGAACAGGTGTAGGTATAGAAATGAGAAGAGGGTTAAATGTGAGGATGGATTTGGGTCTAGGGATGGGGTTGAGATTGGGGTTGGGTTTGGGATTAAGCGGTTAGGTGGGAGGAGAGGGTTGAGGTTAAACTCAGGGGTTTAATATGGGTTGTGTTTGGGCATCAGGTTGAGTATAAAGTTGGGTTTGGGAATGAGAATGGGGTTATGTTTGGAGTTTGAGATGGGATTGAGTTTGGGGTTGGAGCGGAAGTTTGGGATTGAAACTGGAGTTAAAGATGGGATTGAGGGAATTTCCTGGTGGTCCAGTGGTTAGGATTCGGGGACCTAGGTTCAGTCCCTGGTCAGGGAACTAAGATCCTGCAAGCCTCAGGGTGCAGCCAAAAAGAAAAGATGGGATTGAGTTTGGGGTTGGGTTTGGGAGTGAGAATGGGGTTGGAGGATAGGAATGGGGCTCAAAATGGGATTGAAGCTGCAGTCAGGATGAGGTTGGTCTTGAGATGGGGTTAAGATCACAGAGGAGGACATTTCCCTGGTGGTCCAGTGGTTAGACTCTGCTCTCGCTGCCATGGGCCCAGGTTCAGTCCCTGATTGGGGAACTAAGATCCCACAAACCATTTAGTAAGGCCAAAAGAGAAAATGGGAGAGAGGTGGTGGGGAGAAAAAGAGGAAAAACAGAAGATCACAGATGGGTTCCAAGCATGTGATCATCACATGCCCTCAGCCCAGACTTCCTGAAGCCTGTCCAGCTGCTCCTCACAGGAGCCGGGTCCATCACTGCTTTCGAGATGGTGCCCCAGCTGCCCATGACCCGGATCTCCTTCCAGGAGCCTGTCCTCCCAAGCGTGTTCTTAGGAGTGACCAGTTACCCAGGTGGTAAGGATCTAGATGGGGGCCAAACTCTGCAAACTGGAGTCTCCAGTTAAGGAAGAGGACCAGCCTCCTGCAGTCACTCTCGTTCTCCCCTTCGCCGGCTGTCCTAGGACTGTTGGTTCAGTTCCTCTTTGGGACAGCAGTCCTGTTCCAGGTCACTCCTGCTTCACAGAGATAGGGTTAGGGTCTGCGCCTCCCCGCTGGGCCGTGACACCTTCCCCTTATGCCTGAGGTGGGGCCCAGGGCCTGACGCTGGTTGAGGTGGGGAGGGCCGGAAAGTCTTGCCCTGACACCCTTTACCCATCCCCCCTCCTCCCCCGACCACAGAAACCCAATCCCGGTGATGAAGCCCACCAGGCTGAATGCCTTACTCTCGGCCGGCCGAGCTGTTTGTGAACTCATTTGTATCAGGATGTGGGCACGTCTTCCCCTCTGCAAACTTTCAGAACTGTGGTCACTGTCTATCTTCCCCCCGGCACAAGCTCCAAGCAAGGAGCCAGGGGTCTGAGTTCAGCACCTGGAGTCTAGGCTTCTAGCACCTTTCTCCTGCAGCTCCCAGCATCCTTGCCAACTGCCCCCTCTCTTTTTGCAGAGACCCTAGAATTGGGGGCCCCCACCTCCCAGAACGGAAAATTGCAGAATCACAGGAAAGCATGATGCATTCCCCCAACTGTCTCCCTCTAGTCACACCTCCCCTCCCTCTAACTCACACCCCAGCCTCACTCACCGCATGCCCCCTCTGCTCACCCCTCTACCCAACCCCCGTCTCTCTTTCTCACCTTTTCCAGGAAGCCCCTCTGGTGCGGAGGCCCCCAAGGGCAGCAGGTAGAGAGGCTTCTGTGGAGACAGACAAGTTCCAAACCAGTGACAATGTGACATCTTCAGGGCCAACCCCCGCCGCCACCGTCCAGGGTGAGGGAACCCTCAGAGAGGGGCGGGGTTGGGGGGACGGGTGTCGATGCTAGCCAGGAAGACAGGGCGTGTCACACAGAGCAGCTGCCTGGGACAGGCTGAGACCGAACGGGCCTGACGTTGAGGAGCAAAGACCACCCCCCAGCCGCCCCTAGTGCTTGCTGGTTTCTCTTTCTTGAGACCAGAGGACCCAAGAATCTGGGGCGGAGGGGGAACAGACTTCCTCCTCTCTCAGAGACCCAGGAGGCTAGATCACCAGCCTCATCGTCATCACCCGGGACCCAGGAACCCAGACTTCACCCCATGGAGCCCTGCCGGTCCCTGGCCCTCCTCACCAGCTCCCTGGGCTTGGTGTCCCTCTTAGTGGCTCTGAGCACGAATTTCTGGTTTGCGGCCCAGGGGCCCACGTCTTCATCTCACTCGGGCCTCTGGCCCAGCAAGGACCAAGTCTCAGTAGCAGGTAAGGGCGGGGGTGGGGGGCGGCAGTCTTGGTGCGGGGAAAAGCCTGCGGGAATGGGCAATCAGAGGGCCCATCTCCGAGCAGGCTACATCCACGTGACACAAAGCTTCTGCATCCTGGCCGTCCTGTGGGGCCTGATCTCCACGGCTTTTCTGGTCATGTCTTGCATCCCTTCACTGTCGGCCCCTGGACGCGGCCCCATTGTCTCCACCTTCATGGCCTTTGCTGGAGGTGAGGACTCTGTGCTGGGCTTGGGGGGCAGGGAGGGGGATGCTGAGGAGGGGGAGCTGCTGCAGGGGGCTGACTTGACCCTCATGTCTCCATCTCCAGCCCTGTCCCTGATAGTGGCCAGGGGCTGGCTGGGGGCTCTGAGGGAGCAGGAGAGGAGCAAGTATCTAACTTTTCTCTGCTACCCCAGGTGGCCTGAGTCTGGGCGCTCACTGCACGACCCACCGGCCTGGCTACGAGGCCATGTGAACCACAGGATGGCCTTAGAGCTCTGTTCTCTGAAGGCATCATCAGGAACCCTGAAAGCAACAGCTGGCTCTCCTTCCAGTCAGCCTGCCTTGACTCCCAGCCTCCACAGGCTTCTTCCTTTGTAGCTTCCTTCATTCAACAAAAATTTGCCGGGATCTGGTTATTCAAAGGGTCATGCAGCTGCGACATAAACCAATGACATGCCAGCTCCATGGTGGGTGATGCTGGGTACCCAGAGGGGAGTCAGTCCTGCCACCCGCCCTGCTCTTCAGGAGCTCCTACCCAGTGTGGGGACCAGTCTAGGCTCGGACATGGCCCTAGGGCCCTTGTTGTCTCTCTTCTTTGCCCTTCCAATTCTTTTCTTCCCTGTGTCTTCTTTTTCCTTTTTGGCTGCATGGCATGCAAATTTCCTGGACCAGGGATTGAACCTGCTCCCCCCTGGAGTGGAAGCACAGAGTCTTAACCCCTGAGCCAACAGGGAAGTCTTCCCTGTATCTTCCTCCTTTTAGTTCTTGTCTTTCGGCTCCCTCTCTGATTTAGTCACCCTGGCGTTCATCCTTAGTCCTTGTTCATTTCATTAATAAAGTCACTCCTTCGGCTGGCTTTTCCTGAGTGCATCCTTTCTGCTGGGCCTTCCACCGTGGATGCCGAGGTGACTCAGACTGGGCCCTACCTGCCAGGGCTCCAAGTCCCACGGGGGCAGGCAGAGCCCTGGGCCGGTATTGCAGGACGACTGGCTGTGTCTGGGGGAGAGGTGGGGTGTGGGAGTGAGCTTTCTGGGGAGACTGTGTTTAGGAACTTCTCCAGGGCCGAGGGAAGGTAATGCAGGCAGAGGGACCCCAAAGTGGAGGCATGGAGAGCTGGGAGTTCTCAGAAGATGGGGAACAGCACTTTGTGGTCCACTGTCGAATGTGAGGGGGTGACAGGAAATGAGGATGGGTGAGAAGTAGCACCTCTAACCCGACAATTGACTCTCTTGAGGGTGATGGGGAGCTAAGGGTGGAGCAGGGGAGGGACAACATCTGGTCTGGGTGCCAGAAAGCCCTCCACTCTGCACCCTCTGCACCCTCCCCCAACTCTGGAGGCCAGAAGGGGAGAGAAAAAAGACTGCAATCCAACAGGAGGGACATGAGACAGGACAAGTTTGCACTGGGGCCAGGGCACAAGAAGGAAAGGAGCAGCCAGAAAGATTCGGGGCAGCGGGGAGGGACTTCCCTGGTGGAGAAGTGGAGAGGAATCCGCCTGCCAATACAGGGGACACAGGTTCGATCCCTGGTCCAGGAAGATTCTACGTGCTTTGGAGCAACTTGGCCCACAAGCCACACCTACTGAGCCTGCACTCTGTAACTACTGAAGCCCGTGTGCTTAGAATCTGTGCTCTGCTACAAGAGAAGTCACCGCAATGAGAAGCCAGGACACCGCATCAAAGAGTAGACCCTGCTCACAGCAACCAGAGAAAGCCTGAGTACAGCAACAAAGACCCAGTGCAACAGAGAAGAAAATAAATAAATAAAATTATTTTTTTAAAAAAGATTCGGAGACAGGGCAGGAGGACCTGGACTCAGGGATCCAAGGACTTAGTAGGGCAACAAGCAGGAAGGGGACAAGGATAGTGCCCAAGGGTGTGGTCCAACTACCTGGGCAGGATGCCAGGGGCCTCCCTGGTTTGGTGAAGATGCTGAGCTCAATTGGGCTTCCCAGGTTGCTCAGTGGTAAAAAAAAAAAAAAAAAAAAAATCTGCCTGCCAGTGCAGGACATGCAGGAAACTCTGGTTCTATCCCTGGGTGGGGAAGATCCCCTGGAGGAGGAAATGGCAACCCACTCCAGTATTCTTGCCTGGAAAGTCCCACGAACAGAGAAGCCTGATGGGCTACAGTCCACAGGTCACAGAGAGTCAGATATGACTGAGCCACAGCAGTGTCACACAGCCAAGCTCAGTGGGGATGTGGTTGAGGGTCAGGGTCTCAGAGATGGTCAGAAGCAGATGAGGACCCGGACTGGAGATGGGGTTTGGGATGCTCTCAGAGCGTCAGACATCCCTGGAGCTCACCCGGTAAGAAGATGCAGAATGGAGTTCTCCAGGAGAACTGGCCCTGAGAAGCAGAGGGGGGAGGAGGGGCAGGAGCCTGCCTGGGGGCTTGGGAGAGCACAAAGAGCTGGGAACCAGGAGAGCTTATGGGGGTCAAGGGGAGGGAAGTTTCTAGAAGGACATGGGCTACCGTGTCAAGGCCCTCAGACTCCCCCGGACTTGCCACCTAACACTGACTCTGTCACTGCCAGAAGAGCTGCTCCTGTGTGTGTGTGTGTGTGTGTAGCTGGGTGAGTGGTTATCTCTTTAAATGGCTGCTAGGAGAGGGGGGTTCTGGAATTCTGCCGCATAGACACATAGTCTCCCTTCTCTCACACCTCTGGGCCCTGTCCAAGAACCCTGGCAGAGCTGGGGGTGAGTCATTTAGGTAAGTGTGCACAGAGGTGGGGTGTTAGGAAGGCACACCCACTAGGGGACAGAAGTATCTGGACAGAAGGGAGGTTCCTAAGCTGTGGTGCCTGAGGGGAAGGTGGTCAGTCTTAGGACTGGGTGGGGCCTGAGAGGCATCCCCAGAAGGAGAAGCCCCAGGCAGGGGTGAAGGAGTAGCCATCAGATGGCTACTCCTAGCATGATATGGAGGGACACGCAGGAGGGGGTCCCAGGGACCTGGGAGTGAGCAGGGCATGGGTCAGTCTTGCAGGCGTGATCCTTGGCAGCAGTCCCCCTGGCATGGGGGTGAAGCGGAGCCTTCAGAGCGGGGGCACCATGCTGGGCTTCTTGGCCAGCTCCTTCATCATTCTGTCCACTGCCTCCAACTACTGGATCCGCTACTCCGGGGGCCACAGTGGCCTTTGGCAGGAGTGTAACAAGGGCGTTGCTCCAACATCCCCTGCGATAGTGAGGCCCGGCGGCCCAGCTGTCAGACTCCCGCCCTTCCCCGTGAACAGACAGCCCCCAGCACTGACCACAGCTGTCCCCTCACCTGACACCACATCCTGCAGCGCCCCCACCCTCTGCTCTTTCCACTTCAGCCCCTCTGTGACCGAGGCCACCACGAACCCCCACTCTGGGACCTGCTTCTCTGTTGCAACATTAACCTCCCCTCATGATGTAACTTCCGAGTCCTCATCCAAACCCCTGACTCGGCTCCCAGCCCGGAACCGGCGGGTGGGGGTGATGGGCAGGAGCGGCGCCAGCGGAGGTTGTTGACGCGGTCCGCTCTCCCCAGGCACGCTGGCGGTGACCGGCGCGTGCATGGTGCTGGCGGCGGGCTGCGGCATCATGGGCTTGGTGATGGGGATACGGCTTCTGTGCAGTGAGGGCTACTCCCGGGGTCAGACCACGTGTGTTGTCTTCTTTATCTCGGGTGAGATGGCATAGGGTGGGCCTGGAAGAGAAAGCCCAGGAGCCGGGCAGGGCTCCGGAGGACAGGCTTCGAGGGGGCGTGGCCGGGGACGGGGGCAGGATGAAGGGGGCCGAAGGGTGGGCGAGAAGGGCGTGGTCAGGGCGGTGAGCGCGGTCTGGGTGGGGCCTGGGTGCCCCCCGCCGGCCACGCTCACCTAGCGGCGGGGT
The DNA here is from genome assembly GCA_006408695.1 of Aepyceros melampus. Lineage (NCBI taxonomy): Eukaryota > Metazoa > Chordata > Mammalia > Artiodactyla > Bovidae > Aepyceros > Aepyceros melampus. The sequence goes on along the minus strand of SJXQ01006314.1, from coordinate 64,202 downwards.
GGGGCCCAGGCCTGCTTCTGCTGATCGCCCTGACAGTCTACACAGTGAAGAATGCATGGAAAGACGACGTCTTCTATTCCTGGTCCTATTTTTTGGGGTGGCTGGCTTTACCCTTCTCTATTCTCGCGGGTAACCTGGACAGCGGAAGAGGGTGGAGAGGAGACCTCCCCGAGGGCCCCGCCCCGCTCCTTGCAGAGACTTCCCATCTGCCCTCCCAGGGACTTCCTAACACCCTCCACTCCGGGCCCTTGGAGCCCCAAACCCCAGTCCCCGGGGCCCTCCTGGTCATCTGCGCCAGGACCCACCCTGCTCCACCCGCTCTCCGTCCCCTTCCTGACAGGCTTCTGCTTTCTGCTGGCGGACATGATCATGCAGAGCACGGATGCCATCAGTGGATTCCCCGTGTGCTTATGAGCGCAGCTGCCTGGGGGCAGAATAAAGGATCGGCTCCCACTGCCAGCCGGCCTCAGATGACTTTCTGGGGGACCCGAGGATGCGCACACGGGGGTACTTGGAGGCTCGGGGAGGAAGTAAGGAAGCGAACCTACAGGGAAAGTGGAGACGTGGGGGACGCAGAGAGATTTCGACGTGGGTAGGACCAAGGACATGGGTTTTGATGGAAACAGGGACACGGGGGTTGTGGAATCAGGAGGGGACAAGGGGGCGCGTGGAGAGGAGGTAGGGACGCAGACTTGCGGGGAAAGTGGAGGCAGGGGCGGGGGAGGACGGGCCGGAGGGAACGCAGAGGTGCGATCGTGGGGAGGATGAAGAATACGAGCGTGGAGAGAACGGAGGGGCCTGCGGACTCAGGCTCGGGAACACAAGCACTTCCGCTCTCACCACTCTCGAGAGGGAGTGTAAGAGGTGGGGACCTCGGGGAGGGGGCCGACCCCCGAGGGCTTCGGGGAAAAAATGTTTGGGACGCCTCCCCACCCTGCACGACCTTTCCCCCAGTTCCCGGCCACGCCCCTTCCCGAAGCTCCTGTCTTCCCCTCCGGGTTCCGCCTCCCTCCTCAGGAGCCTCTCCCCATTGGTCCGCGTCTGTTGGAGACTCGGCCTCCCGGCCTTCCAATTGGTCCTCTGTCGGGGGGGAGGCGGTCGCCGCAGCGGATGGCTGACTGGCGGCGCGTGGCGCAGGCGCAGAGGAGGGCAGGGGGGCGGGGCGAGCGGTCTGGGAGGCAGAAGGTGAGTTCGGACCCGGCGGGTCGCCGCGGCGGGAAGATGGCGGAGCTGCGCGCGCTCGTGGCTGTCAAGAGGGTCATCGACTTCGCGGTGAAGGTGACCGGCCCCCCCCCTCCTCTCCCTCCTCCCCGAACCCTGCGGTCGTGTACTTCCGGGGTCACGAGCCCCACCGTATGAGGGTCTTCTGGTACCTCCCGTGTCTGCCGCTCTCCCAAGCGTCCGAGTCACATCTGAGGGCGGAGATCACCGAACGGAGAGGTTCTGAGGTTCCCGTCCTGGTTCATTTAAACCGAGCCCTTCTGGGGTCATGACTCCGTCCCGCTTCCGCCACTTCTGTACTCAGTGTCTTGAGAACTGCGTGTGGGCCGAGTTACCGTCTCTGTTTCTTACCTGCTGGAAGAGCCGTGGCCTCTAACGCACGAAGAAACTGAGTCCCAGAGAGGCCACTCGGCTGAGAAGGGGCTGAGCTGGGATTCCTAGCCAGGTCCCGCTGACTCCTCACCCCAATTAGTGCCTTTGAACACGAGCCAGGATTTCACTCACTCGGCTGCGTTGCACACTCAAAGGACTGTTGGGCACAGGCAATGTGCTATAATGGAAGGCCTCTGGGAACCCAGAAGCTATCCAGCCCCAGGGCGAGCGAGGAGGCTGTAGCTCGGAAGGAGAAAGGTTTGCTAAAGATGAAAGCCAATCTGACAAGCTGATGGAAATAGCTTACAGCCTCCACGAGATGGGGTAGAGGGCAGGGTCCCTGAGGACCGGGCTTGTCCCCAGGGAAGCTGGTCTGGACAGAGGTAAATCAGACAAGAGCCACTTTGTCTCAATAGTTGGCTTGAACCAGACTGAAGGCAGTGACTGTCCATCCATGTCTGTCCCCACCTCCCCACTCCTGTCAGTACACCTGAGTACACCTCTGTGTCCCCAGCATTGCCCAACACAGGTCCGGGAAGCCTGTCCGCGCATGAAAATTTCTGTGATTGTTGACAGCTCACATTAAGTGGGTCCTTGCTATGCACTAGACAGGGTTCTTGGTTCTTGATGGAGATGAATTGATTCAGTCCTTTCAATACCATCTAGATATGAATCCCATTGGACAGGTGAGGACACTGAGGCCCATGGAGGTTCTATTGGTTGTCGGATCACCGGGCAGGGCAGCAGCAGTCAGGATCAAAAGGTTGCCAGGGCCGCTCTCATTTCTACCTGACAGCCATTTGGCCTAATGACAGCTCTGGCACCATGTGACAGGGGAGCTACCTCCAACATTTGGGGGGCAAGCTTATTTTGGGGTCCTGCGACCCAATTCTGGTGTCCTCCCCCTTCTGACTGTCCCTTTGGGCTCCCATAGCCTCCCTCAGCGCGAGTCCTAGTCACTAGCCTGAGATACCTGTCTCACCCATCAGACAGGCTCACAGCTCTAGGTCTCAGCTTGGGCTTTCCTGGTGGCTCAGATGGTGAAGAATCTGTCTGTAGTGCTAGAGACCCGGGTTCGATCCCTGAGTTGGGAAGATCCCCTGGAGAAGGGAGTGGCTACCCACTCCAGTATTCTTGCCTGGAGAATTCCATGGACAGAGGAGCCTGGCAGGCTACAGTCCATGGGATTGCAAAGAGTTGGACACGACTGAGTGACTAATGTTTTCTTAGGTCCCAGCATTGCCCAGCACAGGACCTGACACATGAGGGCCTCTGGTGTTTGTGCCGAATGCGGAAGTGTGAATTCCTCATGTGAATTCCTGTCCTTCCCGGCCCCTCGAAAGTGTTGTCACTGCCTGCCCCTCCCACAGTGCCCCAGGGTGTCTCCCTGAATGTGTTTGTTAATGTTCCTTGTTCAGAAAAAAAGTGATTTAAACAGTGCCAACTCCCTAATCACTCGGCCAAACCTGGAGCACCACCCCAGCTTGCTTCCTTCACCTCCACAGCCTGTCATTTCTCGGCCCGGTGCCTTCTGCTCTCTCCATCTCTCTGCCCTGCTCCCTCTTCTCCGGCGGTTCAGGCCTCCTCTTCTACCTGAACCCTCAGTGTCATCTCCTCCCCAGTTCCTCAGTCTCTCCCCTTCAGTTCATCCCTTCCCAGCCTCAGAGTTGGACGGGGCTTCCTACACCCAGGGCTGACTCTGTGCCCCCACCATCATCCCGTTTTTCCCCAGCTCCTGGAGGACAAAGTCCCAGTCCCTCAGCCTGGGGCTCAGGCCTCTCTGTGGTCCAGCCCTGACCCCTGGCCTTCCATCACCCCTCCTTGGTGCCTCCGCAGCTCCAAGCTGCTCAGACTTTCCCAACAGACCAGACTGCTGCTTGCCTTTCGCCTTTACCCCTGCTGTGCCTTCTGCCTGGGTGCCTTTCCAGCTCCACCCTCCCACCTCTGCTTCTTATCCCTCCCTTGTCCTGCCTAATTCCCATCTCATCGATTGCAATAGGGTTAAGGGATTCTATGATGTCACCACCTCCCGGAAATGCCCCCTCCCCCACCACCTCATCCCTTTAGGCTACTCTGATGTGTCCTTGGAGAAGGCGATGGCACCCTACTCCAGTACTCTTGCGTGGCAAACCCCATGGATGGAGGAGCCTGGTAGGCTGTGGTCCATGGGGTCGCGAAGAGTCAGACATTACTGAGTGACTTCCCTTTCACTTTTCACTTTCATGCATTGGAGAAGGAAATGGCAACCCACTCCAGAGTTCTTGCCTGGAGAATCCCAGGGACAGGGGAGCCTGGTGAGCTGCCGTCTATGGGGTCACACACAGTCGGACACGACTGAAGTAGCTTAGCAGCTTAGCAGCAGCAGATGTATCCTTGGGCCTTCCCGCAGCCCCTTGGGCTTGGTCTCAGCCCTTCCCACACTGGATTAATTAAGATGCTCTGCCCAGATGTCCACCCCCTGCCCCCAGATTGGCAGCTTTTTTTGGTGGGGGGTGGGGGCTGGGGCATGTGCAACGCCTGACCCAACTCTGTGTTTCCAGCATCGCTTCCTCACTTCAAGACTCAGCTCAGCGTCACCTAGCCTCTGAGGCCTTCCGTGGTCCCCTGCTCGGCTTCTCTGTGCCTCCGTTGCCCCATCTAGCAAGTGGGGATGGCAGTGGCAGAAATAACCAACCTCCTGGGCTCTTTGGATGGTTAAACGAGTTAAGGCTTATAAAGCCCTTGGAGGCTTTGCCTGCCTGTTTCTGTTGAGGGTTAGTTTGTTGCACCTTAAAGAGAAAGCCTGGAAGCTTCACTGAATCATCTCCCTCAATTTATAAAACATCTTTATTCAAAAAAAGAAAAAAAGACTATACTGAGTTTGCAGGCCAACCATTGTTTCCCGACTTCAGTAATTTAAGTAAGCAGTGTTTCTGAAGCCTGGAAACAACTCAAGCTTCAAAGGTCTTCCCTGGAGATGAGCTGGCACGGGTCCCCGCTACCAGAGAACTCACCTCTTTCTCCCTGGGAGTCGGGAGTCCGGAGCTAGGCATCCTGCCAGGGCTGGAACAGGCTGGGGCACTCCCTTGGCCCCCACTGACTCCCCCCAGTGAGGCCTTGGACTGATTAGGGGGGCCGATTTCCTGTTTATAAAGGGGAGGCTCCTGTGTTGATTTTTTTTTTTTTTTAATGAAAGAAAGGGCTTTGGTGTTTTAGTTTCCATGCTGTTTAGTAAGTGACTGATCAGCGGACAGGTGCCCTTGTGAGCAGGCTGTCATTTAGTCATGCGACAAATACTTACAATGCACCCACCATGTGCCAGGCACTGTGCTAGGCCCAGGGGATATGGTCATGACCAAAATGCACATAAATTCCTGTCTTCTTGGAGTTGACATTTTGCTGGGGAAGAGACAGGTCTGACATGTCATGTGGCAGGGGGTTGGGCGTTGTGATGGAAAGAGACAGAGAAAGATGAGACAGGGAGAGTTGAGAGGGTTGCAGTATGAGGAAGATGGCCAGGGAAGGCAGAAGGAGGTGAGGGATGGAGCCAAGGGCATATCTGGGGAAATCCTGTGTGATCCACCCAGTAGAGGTTCTAGTAGGAAAAGAAAAACAAAACATGGACTCAATGCATGGTGTTTGCTCCATGGCTTTTTCTGTAAAGTTAATTGATTAAGTTCTAGAGTCTGTCCTATTGTTGGTGCCAAGATGACTTTTCCAAAACTGGGATAGGGTTGTTCTTTTTCTCTTTCTCCCTCTCCTCCTTTTAATGTTACCAGTCCCTGAGGCACAGGCAGACTGGGAGACCCCTCCCCAATCCCACACTCCCATCTCAGTTCTGTCCTGTGGATGGGAGAAACAGCACACCTCCCCCAGGCCCAGAGAAACCGGTGCAGGGGAATAGTAAGAGAGAGAATCCCAGTGTCCCTTGCTGGGCCCTGCTGTCACCCTGGATCTGCTCTGTTCAAGGAAGAGAGAGGGAGGTCCTGAGCCAGGTTATGTAGGCTCCCAAGCCAAGCTCCTCTGGGCATCTCTCTCTCAGGCTGAAGCCCAATTCAGTGTCCCCCTCTCTGCTAATGTACCCACTGGAAACCTGAGAGTCCACTCGACTCTTCCCTCTCACCACTCCCCCTCTCCCACCCTGGCACCCCGTCAGTTTCACCTCCAAAGGCCTCCAGTGCATCCAGTTCCCCATCACCCCTGTCACGGCTGTCCACCCAGTCCCCACTTCTGCTCTTGCCATTTTTCCAGTTTTCTCCACCAAGGATCCAGAATGACCTGGTGCAAACTTAAGTTGGATGCACTCACCTCTTTCTGCTGTTCTTTGGATCAAGGCCCAGCTCCCTGGCGGGGCCTGCTGGGCCCTGGACAGTTATATTCCTTTCCTGTTGCTCCTGAAACTAGTTACCATAAACTTGTGTGACTCCCAACAACCCAGATTCCTTCTCTTCCAGTTCTGGAGGTCAGATGTCTGCAATGAGTCTACTGGATTAAATTCAAGGTGTCAGCAGGGCTGTGTGCCTTCCAGAGGCTCCAAGAGAGAATCTGTCTCTTGCCTTTGCCAGCTCCTAGAGGCCTCCAGCATCCCTTGGCTTGTGGCCCCTTCCTCTGTCTTCAGTTAGCAGCATAGTATTTTCAGTCTCTCTTGGACCTTGACACTCCCTCCCCTCCCTCTTTCACTTATAAGGAATGCTGTGACTCGTTTGAGCCCACCTGGTTCATACCAGGTGACCTCTCTCAGAATCCTGAATGTAAGCACTTTTGCATAAGCCCCTTTTACCATGTAGGCTACAGTCACCATGCAGGCGACAGTCACAGGTTCCTAGGGTTAGGATGTGGGCATCTCGAGGATCACAGCCTCTGCAACAGCACACTTCGTTCCCCTAGGTGGTACCGAAGGAGACTAGAGTGCCTGGGGCCCAGGGCACTGCCGACTGACCTCATGACTGTGGGATAGTTACTCCATTCGGGGCCTTTCCTGGTGGCTCAGGGTAAAGAATCTGCCTGCCAAGCAGGAGACACAGGTTCGATCCCTGGATCGGGAAGAGCCCCTGGAGAAGGAAACGGCAACCTCCTCCAGTATTCTTGCCTAGAGAATCCCGCGGACAAAGGAGCCTGGCGGCTACAGGCCATAGAGTCGCAGAGTCGAACAAGACCGAAGCGATTTAGCACGCACGCACGCAGTCCCCATCCAGCCTGGGTGGAGCTTGGTGTCTCAGCCCCTGCCTCCCTACCTGCTTCCCGCTGATCTTGCCCTTCCCCTCCTGGCTGAGCAGATCCGGGTGAAGCCCGACAAGACGGGTGTGGTCACGGATGGCGTGAAGCATTCCATGAACCCCTTCTGTGAAATCGCCGTGGAGGAGGCCGTGCGGCTCAAGGAGAAGAAGCTAGTAAAGGAAATCATTGCTGTCAGCTGCGGGCCTGCCCAGTGCCAGGTGCTCTGGGCCTGGGGAGGGGCTGGGGCCGCACGTCCTGCGTCAGAGGGAGGAGGGGCCGGGGGCTAGACCCGCGGGTCAGAGGGATGAGGGGCTGAGGGCCTGTGCTCTTGGGTCCACCTCGAGCTAGAAGCCAAGTTAAGCCCCTTCTTTGCCCAGCAGGAGACAATCCGCACCGCTCTGGCCATGGGTGCAGACCGGGGCATCCACGTGGAGGTGCCCGCTGCAGAAGCGAATCACCTGGGTCCCCTGCAGGTGGCTCGGGTCCTGGCCAAGCTGGCAGAGAAGGAGAAGGTGGACCTGGTGCTGCTGGGAAAGCAGGTAGGTGGCAGAATAATGATGCAAACTGGCTGAAGCCAAAAAGCAAACTTATTAGTTCATGTAAGGAAGCTTCAGGCACAGCTTGATCTAGGTCCCACATGCTATACAGACTGTAACTCTGTGTTGGCTTTACTCTGTAGCTCCAGGCTCACATCCTAGCAGCCAGAGAGCCCCAGCAGAAAGACAGGAACCTCTATTACAAGGACTCGAGCAAAACTTTCAGAGCTACTCTTCATTGGTCCAGCTGGAGTCACGTGCCCATCCTTGAACTAATAATCACTGGGATCGGAGATAAAGCCTTCCCACTGGCCCAGATGCCATCCATGTGGTTGCTCTGTGTGACTAGAACGGGTGTGCCTAGAGTGACACCACTGGAATATTTAGAGAAGGGGCAAAGACATACCAGGGCCCCTCATGTGCTCCTCAAAAAGTAATTGCCTCTCTCGGGGCCTAAGTGAGGGGACAGGAGCATTGTGGACCAGGAATCAGCAAATTTGTCCATGGCCACCACTGATTTTATAAATAAAGTTTTACTGAAATGCTACCACATGTATTTATGTAGACACCTATTTTCTATGGCTGCTTGTGCTCTATAGGAGCAAAGCTGAGTGATCTTAAGAGGGTTTATATTTTTTACCTAGCCTGTTATAGAAACGTCTGCCAGCCTCCTTTCTAGAACAAAAGCCCAAATGGTACCTGAGAAACCCCATCATTGTACAATCTTCTCTCTTCTCCACTCAGGCCATCGATGATGACTGTAACCAGACAGGGCAGATGACAGCCGGATTTCTGGACTGGCCACAGGTGAGGCCAGAGTGGGGACCATCTGCTGAAGGCCAGGCCTGTGGGCTCAGAACACAGCCACCCAATCTCTGCCCTTCTGGAGGGAGGCAGGTGTGAAGCTGGATGCCTGCTCCAGTGGGCAGAAGTGGGGTCGAATATGCAAGACTCCAGGCCTCCTCTGGGCCTTCACGTGCCCCTTCCCCATCCTGCTGTTCCTCAGCCACACCCAGCTTAGCCATACTCCAGGGCCTTTGCACCTGCTGTTCCCTCAGCTTGGAACAGGGTTCTCTCAGATTGCCTCAAGGCTTTTCACTTACCTCCGGGTTTCTCCTCAGGTTGCACCTCTTCAGAGAGGCCTACCTTGCCCACAATCTATGAAATATGCCCCCTCTCCAACCCCATGAGCCCCATTCCTGCCTAACTGAAATGCAAATGACAGGAGTCATTTAAAATTTTTCACAGCCACTTCAAAAGGTAAAAAAGGCCAAATTTATTTCAATCTTATTTTAGTTCACATAATATATCAAAAATATTATTTTAACATGTCACAGAGAAAAAATATTGGGCTATTTTACATTCTTTTGATTTTTGGTATGAGGTTTTTGAAATCCAGTGTGTATTTTATATTTACAGAGTATTTCAATTCAGATGCTCAATTTCTATCAGAAATATTTAGATTCCTAAAACTCATTGTTGAAAAAGATTCATATGCCCAAGTTGTTCCAAACAGGCTTAAATAACTATCAAATATCCTGCACATATATAAAGTGTATAGTTAAGTGAACTTTGATACGTGTTACACATATATTGCACACCTGTGAAACCATCCTCACAGTTATGATAATGGATCTTGCTTATTGGTTTTAAAATTTAAATTAATGAAATAAAATGAAAAATTACATCCACACCTCAATGGAACTAACCACATTTGACGTGCTCAGAAGCCACCTGTGGCCAGTGGCCACTGTGTGTTTAACTTGGTTACTGGCAGTCTTCACTGCAGGATAAATGCCCCCAAAGCTGGAACCTTATCAGTTGTGTTCATGGTATCTCCAAGAGCAGGCTCATGGGACATTTCCGGGTGAGACCTGAAAGATTTGTCCAGTGAATAAGTGACACAATAGAGAGAACAGATTGGTTAGACAGAGGGTGTAGGTCACATCCAGAAATGGTGATTCAGGACTGAAGGACCCAAGAGCCTTGGGCCGGAGGGTTGGCACTATGTGAAGAAGGTGGGGCCCTAGAGGATGTTTTGAGGATCAAGGTACACTTGAGCTTCTGTTGTCAAGAGGCCTCAAAGGAGCTCTTGGGGACAGAAAGATGGGTAAATGAGACCATGACACGAGCCTTGAACCAGCCTGGACATGGTTTTGAGCCTCTCTCTCTGCCTCAGTTTTCTTCATCTGTAGAGTGGGATAATAGCACTTCCCTCATAGAATTCCTAGGAGGATCTGATGACTTGATACATTTCAATCACTTGGAACAGTGCCCATACTCAACACGTGTTTGTTATCATTGAGAAAGAGAGATCCAGTGGGTTAGGTTTAGGATATTAGGAATTATACCCTGAGACCCAAGAAAGACACCTTCCCCTGTATTTTTGAGATCCCTCTCTGTGACTTCCTTAGTTAACCTCCCCTGTGTCCCCTCATGCTGCCCCTCCCCAGGGCACATTCGCCTCCCAGGTGACACTGGAAGGGGACAAGATCAAAGTAGAGCGGGAGATTGATGGGGGCCTGGAGACTCTGCGCCTGAAGTTGCCTGCTGTGGTGACTGCTGACCTGCGGCTCAATGAGCCTCGCTATGCAACATTGCCCAATATCATGGTGAGTACTTGGCAGAGGGGCCACTGGGGAGCTGGGAAGGGGCAGGTGCTGCAGGCCCCATGCCTTACTGGTGGTTAGGTGGGAGGAGAGCAGACCCAAGGGACATCTCCAAAGGAAGAAGCCACCTGGTGAGTCTGGCTGACAGAGGGTTCAGTTCAGTTCAGTCCAGTCACTCAGTCGTGTCCGACTCTGCGACCCCATGAATTGCAGCACGCCAGGCCTCCCTGTCCATCACCAACTCCCGGAGTTCACTCAAACTTATGTCCATCGAGTCGGTGTTGCCATCCAGCCATCTCATCCTCTGTTGTCCCCTTCTCTGCATGCCTCCAATCCCTCCCAGCATCAGTCTTTTCCAATGAGTCAACTGTTCCCATGAGGTGGCCAAAGTACTGGAGTTTCAGCTTCAGCATCGTTCCTTCCAAAGAACACCCAAGACTGATCTCCTTTAGGATGGACTGGTTGGATCTCCTTGCAGTCCAAGGAACTCTCAAGAGTCTTTTCCAACACCACACTTCAAAAGCATCAATTGTTTGGCGCTCAGCCTTCTTCACAGTCCAACTCTCACATCCATACATGACTACTGGAAAAACCATAGCCTTGACTAGACGGACCTTTGTTGGCAAAGTAATGTCTCTGCAATCTTGATTCCAGCTTGTGCTTCTTCCAGCCCAGCGTTTCTCATGAATGAAATGAAAACTGACCTTTCCCAGTCCTGAGGCCACTGCTGAGTTTTCCAAATTTGCTGGCATATTGAGTGCAGCACTTTCACAGCATCATCTTCCAGGATTTGAAATAGCTCAACTGGAATTCCATCACCTCCACTAGCTTTGTTTGTAGTGATGCTTTCCAAGGCCCACTTGACTTCACATTCCAGGATGTCTGGCTCTAGGTGAGTGATCACACCATCGTGATTATCTTGGTCGTGAAGATCTTTTTTGTACAGTTCCTCTGTGTATTCTTGCCACCTCTTCTTAATATCTTCTGCTTCTGTTAGGTCCAGACCATTTCTGTCCTTTATTGAGCCCATCTTTGTATGAAATATTCCCTTAGTATCTCTATTTTCTTGAAGAGATATCTAGTCTTTCCCATTTTGTTGTTTTCCTCTATTTCTTTGCATTTATTGCTGAGGAAGGCTTTCTTATCTTTTCTTGCTATTCTTTGGAACTTTGCATTCAGATGCTTATATCTTTCCATTTCTCCTTTGCTTTTCACTTCTCTTCTTTTCACAGCTATTTGTAAGGCCTCACAGACAGCCATTTTGCTTTTTTACATTTCTTTTCCATGGGGATGGTCTTGATCCCTATCTCCTGTACAATGTCATGAACCTCAATCCATAGTTCATCAGGCACTCTTATCTATCAGATCTAGTCCCTTAAATCTATTTCCCACTTCCACTGTATAATCATAAGGAATTTGATTTAGGTCATACCTGAATGGTCTAGTGGTTTTCCCTACTTGCTTCAATTTAAGTATGAATTGGCAAAAAGGAGTTCATGATCTGAGCCACAGTCAGCTCCCGGTCTTGTTTTTGCTGACTGTATAGAGCTTCTCCATCTTTGGCTGCAAAGAATATAGTCAATCTGATTTCGGTGTTGACCATCTGGTGATGTCCATGTATAGAGTCTTGCCTTGTGTTGTTGGAAGAGGGTATTGCTATGACCAGTGCTTTCTCTTGGCAGAAATCTATTAGCCTTTGCCCTGCTTCATTCCGTATTCCCAAGGCCAAATTTGTCTGTTACTCCAGGTGTTTCTTGACTTCCTACTTTTACATTCCAGTCCCCTATAATGAAAAGGACATCTTTTTGGGGTGTTAGTTCTAAAAGTTCTTGTAGGTCTTCATAGAACCATTCAACTTCAGCTTCTTCAGTGTTACTGGTTTGGGCATAGACTTGGATTACTGTGATACTGAATGGTTTGCCTTGGAAACGAACATAGATCATTCTGTAGTTTTTGAGATTGCATCCAAGTACTGCATTTTGGACTCTTTTGTTGACCATGATGGCTACTCCATTTCTTCTAAGTGATTCCTGCCCTTAGACAGAGGGTTCACTGAATCATTTCTGCCAATAGTGAGAGTTCTGGGAGAGGTGCTGTTTTGGTGAATGGGGCAGGTTTTCTGGTCACCTCAGCTGCAGAAAGGTTTCACTGGCCAACAGGAAGGGTTACCCGTCATTCCAGCATATAGGAAAAGTTGATTGTGTAATCTTAGCTAATTAGATCATCTTGGTTCATCAGGGAGGGTTCCACTGGTAATCATTACCAGGAAAGAATCATTTAGGCCATCTAGGCCTAACTAGGAAAAGTTCATGGGGTCTCTTGGCAAACATGGTGAAATCACTGTTCATCTAGATTCTAGCATGTGGAGAACATTGTGGGCCATCTCAGACAATAGGGTGTGTTCAATGAACCATCTCAGCCAATAGGGAGAGTTCATTGTGTTTTCTCCCCTAAACAGTTCTCCTGTTTGTCATTTATCCAGCAAGGAAGGTTCATTGAGTCATCATAGCCAATAGGTGAGTTCAGTGAGTTATCTCAGCCAATAGGAAGGTATCAGTGTGTCATCCCAGCCAATAGAGAGTGTTTAGTATGTCATTTCATTTAACAGGGAGGGTTCACTGAGTCATCCCAACAAGGAGAGTACAATTGGTCATCTTGGCCAAAGGTCCATTGAGTATTATTACCAGAGGAGGACTTTTCCTGCCCTTTCCAGCCAGAAGGACTTCCCACGGTGGTTAACTAAAGGGGGGCTTCCACAATAGGAGGGCTCCCCAGGGCACCCCAGCCAACAGGAACTGTCCACACCAAGTGTGGCCCTGTAAGAGGTCACATGTGCCCTGGCCAGTGGGTAGATCCAGAAGGGTTCAGCCGATGGGAGTGGTTCTGCAGGTGTGGCACACATGGAAAGGGTCTGCAAGAGGGTAGGCAGGGGCTGGAGCAGCCCTGTGAAATCGTGGCCTCCTGAGTGCAGAAAGCCAAGAAAAAGAAGATCGAGGTGATTAAGGCAGGGGACCTGGGCGTGGACCTGACCTCCAAGCTCTCAGTGATTAGCGTGGAAGACCCGCCCCAGCGCACGGCTGGTGTCAAGGTGGAGACCACAGAGGACCTGGTGGCCAAACTGAAGGAGATTGGACGCATCTGAGCCCCTTCCCTGAAACCCAGCAATAAAACCATGATTCTTCCGATGTCTGTCTCCATTAACTCATTCCCCGGGAATCCATTCTTTGATTCAGTGAACATTTATTCAAGTCTCCCATGTGCCAGGTCCTGTGCTGGGCGACACTGGGGACCCAAGTGAGTCTTGTCAGGTCCCTGCCTATGAGGAGCTTCCGTGTTGAAGGAGGGACAGACACGGGTGCCTGGCCTTTGCTGAGACTTGGGACACAAGAGGGAATGATGCCGGAAGCTCTGGTCCTGGTTGGGCAGACAAACAACAGACAAGCAACAGACAATCCAAACCTAGGGTGGGTATGAAGTGCTGGGCCCTGGAGTCAGAGATGGTGATTTTAGAGCCTCACTCTCATACTTACCAGTTGTGAGATCTTGAGTGAGTTACTTCCTGTCTCTGATGTTCAGTTTCCTCATTTGGACAATTGAAACAGGAAGAGCTTGGTACAGTGGTTAAGGGCCTGGTTAACCCAGGTTCAGTTCCCAGCCTGGCCAGTCCCTGGCTCTGGGAGGACCTGTGATAGACTGCATTCTCTGAGCCTGGGCTTCTTCCTCCATCAAGTGGAGTCAGTAATACCTGTTTTCTGCTTGTTTATTATGATATAAGGTGTGTGCTAAGTCGCTTCAGTATTGTCTGACTCTTTGCAACCCCATGGACTGTAGCCCGCCAGGCTCCTCTGTCCATGGGATTTCCCAGGCAAGAATACTAGAGTGGGTTGCCATGCCCTTCTCCAGGGGATCTCGACCCAGGGATTGAACCCAAGTCTCCTGCATTGCAGGCGGATTCTTTGCCACTGAGACACCAGGGAAACCCATCACAGCGTAACAAACCTCTCTAAAACTTGGTGGCATAAACCTACAATTACTTTGCTCATAAATCTGAAGTTTGGGCAGGGTTTGGCAGGGACAGCTTGCCTCTTCATGCAGCATCTGTTTGGGTGGGTCTAATGGGAAGTCCTAGATGCCCCAGTCACATGCCTGGAGCTGCTGACTTGAGCTGGCTGTTGGCCAGGGGCCATGATACCTCTCCATGGGGGTGATTGAGCTTCCTGTCAGCATGGCAGCTGGATCCCAAGAGGGAGTGCCCCACAGTACAGAGAGTGGACAGTGCCAGTCTCTCAAGGCCTAGATACAGAAATGCACAGGGCCACTTGTGCTGTACCCTCTCTTGGTCCAACAGTCCCAGAGCCCACCCAGATCCAAGGAAAAGGGGCATAGATCCTATTTCTTAATAGAAGAAGTGTGGCATTTCTTCCCATTTTAAAGCTACAAAACCTACCCCATGGGGTTTTGAAGGGTTAATTACAATAGCACCTTCAGAACCATACCTGATGTGCAGAAAATGCTCACTCTATATTATGACCATTATTATCATTAGCATGGGGTAGGGAGGAAGCTCTCAGGAGGAGTGAGCAGCCTGAGCGTCACAGACTAAGCTCTTCCCTCTGCCTGGGCAAACTCCAGCAGGTCCCTTGACATCTCTGAGCCACAGTATCCTGGTTCGTAAACACTCAGCTCATAGAGCATTTAGAAGGGGCTCTGGCCGGTAATCCGGAGAAACATTTTGCACAGTTCCTGGCCCATGATAAGTGGGTAATTACTATTTTGGTTCCTAATAAGGTGAGACTTGAAGGACAAGTTGTGGTTTAGCTAGGTGGGGGGAGTGAGCCAGAACATTCCAGGCAGAGGAAACTGTCCAGGCCAAGGCTGGGAGGGAAGAGATGGGCTGAAGAATGGCGGGGTGTTCAAAGAGTAAATGCTGGAGGGGAAAAGGAGTGGGTGGCTGTATGTCATGCAGGACCTGGATGTTCGGATGAGGAACTTGGTTGTCTTCCCAGGGGAGGTGCTGGGGAGCCACAGGAGGGCTGTGAGGGTTGGCCGGCGGGGAGCAGCTCTGGAGTTAGAAAGACTCGACCATCTGGGGACCCATGGGCTGGAGGGAGGAGGCTAGGCAAGGGGATAGAGAGAGGAGTCAGGGCCTGTGCTGGGGTCATGCCACTAGAAAGAGGAAGGGATGGAGCAGAGAGATTCAGGGGGCCAAGGGGGTGGTATGGGATCTGGAGATTGACAGCAGTGAGGGGAAGAGAGGCAGGAGGAAGGCTTCCAGCATCCCTCTAGAAGGTGGAGCTGAATGGAGATGGAGAATGCCTGAGGGTGGGGTTAGAGGAAAGATCCTAAGTTTATTGGGACAGAGAGTGTGACGGTCTAGGGGTCAAGGAGACACAGCTCTGGGTGCGTCTCAGGAGATTTGATTGGGTGGAAGACAGCCACTCAAAACAGCCCTGAGGGCAAAAAGGGACCATGGAGAGCAGAGGAGGAGCAGGATCAGACCAGGGGTATTTGAGGCCTGGCAGGACAGAGTGGACTGGAGGCCAGGAGGCTGCAGGGGAAGAAGACCACAGCCATTAAGAGGGGGGCTCTCTGAAATCACGCCTCACCCTCCTCCAGGCAGTCTTCCTGGCTTCACCTCCCCTGCTCCTCTCCACAAGCTTGCTACTAAGTTTCCAGCTGGGACTCCACTCTCACCATCTACCCCACCCCGACCCCCGGCAAGTGGGGAGTGCAGGGGTCAGTTAGGCACCCCGCTCCAAGCTGGGACCAGCTGATGAGGACAAACTGGGTGGGGTCGGTGGCTCAGCCACCAGATCCGGGTGGGGGATCCTGGCACCTCCCACTACATCTGTCTTTCTTCCCCGCCCAGGAAGCTACCAGTCCTGTCAGACTTGTCCAGCCCCAGAGGGATCAGTACAGGCCCTGGGTCTTGCTCCAGTATCCTCGCGGGTGCGGCCAGCACCATGGACACCTCGTGGGCTCTGCGGCTCCTCCTGCTCCTGGGTAAGCCCCCAGCTCAGCCGGTTCCCCACCAACCCCCTTTTCTGCAGCCCAGCAACACCCTCCCCTTCTCTCCTCTGCAGCCTCCGGAGCAGAGGTCCTTGCCTTCCAAGCCTCTTCTGAAATTCAGAGAACCAGTCTCTCCTCAGACCCAGAAAGCTCTTCCCAGGGCCCCGGTGTGAAAGTTCCCTCCACCAATCTCCCCAGCTGGAAATTCCCAGATCAGACAACAGGCTCAAAAGTCTCCACGGATACCTCACTTTCCGAATGGTCTCTCAAGGGGCTGAATTTGAACGATTCCTTTGAGTCCAATATTTCTGCTCAGAGTGAAAATCTGAATCTGGAACCCTTCTCTGGAATCCCCAGTTCCAATCTATCTCCTGACACTTCGGGTTTGCAAGTTGCTGCCCCAAGCTGGGAGCCTTCCTTGTCTGTTAAGACCCCAGCTTCCAGCATTTCTGCTCACTTCCCTGGGATCTCTGTAGAGGCCCCAGCTTCAAAATACTCCCCTAAGGATAGGGATCTTGAGTTCTCTGCCCAGAGCCTGGGTTCTAAAGTGTCCTCAGAGGCCCAGGCGGGGACAAGCTTCCCCCCACAGGCAGGGGAGCCTCTTGCAGTCCTGGTGGGGACCACCATCCAGCTCCGGCTGGTTCCAGTCCCCAGCCCTGGCCCCCCGCCCCCTCTGGTGGTTTGGCGCCGAGGTTCCAAGGTGTTAGCAGCGGGGGGCCTGGGGCCAGGGGCCCCTCTGACTGGCCTGGACCCCCTTACCAAGACCGCCTACGATTTGACCAGGCCCGAGGGGGCCTGGAGCTCACCTCTGCTCAGCTGAAGGATGCTGGGGTCTACACAGCAGAGGTCATCCGGGCCGGGGTCTCCCGGCAGATCCAGGAGTTCACGGTGGGTGTGTATGGTAAGTGGGCTCTGAACTCCAGATTGCTGACTGCAGGGGTCTGCTGGTGGGCAGGTTACCACTGTTCTGCGGCTGTGTCCTCCACAGAGTAAGGGGTTCCTAGACAAGGGAGAGGACTCCTGGGTTGGGAAGAGGCAGAAGAGGAGCTGGGGGTCAAGGCCGATGCTTGAGGGAAGTTGGACCTGGGGACCAAAACTCCTGGGGGCACTGACTCCTGAGTCCCAGAGAGGAGAGAGCTGGGGACTCAGTCTGTGAGAAGATTCCTGGGGCTAAGAGGAGAGCTAAGACAGGGACTCAGCTGGGCCAGGTCCTGGGTGTAAGAGGTGGCAGGGACTGAGTCTCGCACCTAAGGGCAGCAGGGGCTGAGAGCCTAGTCCTGAGCCCGTGCCCCCTCCCCAGAGCCTCTGCCCAAGCTGTCCATGCAGCCCGAGGCTCCGGAGACCCAGGAAGGAGCAGCGGAGCTCCGGCTGCGCTGCATGGGGTGGGCGCCGGGTCGCGGGGAGCTGAGCTGGACACGGGACGGAGGCGCCCTGGATACAGTGGAGTCTGCGGGAGCGGAGCCACTGCGGATCCGCGCAGAGGGCGACCAGCTTCTCATCGCGCGTCCGGTGCGCAGCGACCATGCCCGGTACACTTGCCGCGTCCACAGCCCCTTCGGCCACACAGAGGCCTCGGCCGACGTCAGTGTTTTCTGTGAGTAGGGGGACGCCTCCGGTCGGGGACGCGGATCTGAGGGCTCAAGCTCCTGGAGTCCCTAGGGAGGATGTGCAGTCTTCGGAAATCCTGGGGCGGCCCCAGATGACCTTGACCTTCGCGGTTTCAACCCCTTTCCTCTGCCTAGATGGCCCGGATCTGCCGGTCATCACTGTCTCCTCAACCGAGATGCCAACCCCGCCCAGTATGTCACCGCGGGTAGCAACGTGACCCTGAGCTGCACCGCCGCCTCGCGGCCACCGGCCGACATCACCTGGAGTCTGGCCGACCCCACTGAGGCCGCCGTGCCCGCCGGCCCACGCCTCCTGCTGCCCGCGGTCCGGCCCGGCCACGCCGGTGCCTACGCCTGTATCGCCAGAAACCCACGCACCAGCAGCCGCCGCCGCTCGCTGCTCAACCTCACGGTGGCGGGTGAGCAAGGCTGGGAAAGATGCAGGGGCGGGGCCACCAAGGAGGGGCGGAGATGCCCGGGAGAAGGGGCGGTACCAGCGAGCGGCTGGTACTCGTGGAGGGGCGGGGCCGGCAGGGAGGGACGGAGATCTCTGTAGAGGAACAGGGGTGCCCAGGAGAAGGCAAGGAGCAAGGATGGCGCGGAGAAGGGCCTGGGTCAGCACCGAGAGGGCGGAGACTTCTGGGCAAGGGGCAATCTCTACAAATCAAGCAGCGGATGTAAATCGCGAAAGACCCTGATGCTGGGAAAGGTTGTAGGTAGGAGGAGAAGGGAGCAAGAGGATGAGATGGTTGGATGGCATCACTGACTCAATGGACATGAGTTTGAACAAACTCCGGGAGATAGTGAAGGACAGGAAAGCCTGGTGAGCCGCAGTCCATGGGCCCACAAAGAGTCCGACACGACTAAGCAACTGAACAACAAAGTAAATGACAAAAACTAGATGATGATGTGTTGACTCATCTAGAGCCAGACATCCTGGAATGTGAAGTCAAGTGGGCCTTGGAAAGCCTCACTACGAACAAAGCTAGTGGAGGTGATGGAATTCCAGTGGAGCTGTTTCAAATCCTGAAAGGTGATGCTGTGAAAGTGCTGCACTCAATATGCCAGCAAATTTGGAAAACTCAGCAGTGGCCATAGGACTGGAAAAGGTCAGTTTTCATCCCAATTCCAAAGAAAGGCAATGCCAAAGAATGCTCAAACTACCACACAATTGCACTCATCTCACATGCTAGTAAAGTAATGCTCAAAATTCTCCAAGCCAGCCTTCAGCAATACGTGAACCGTGAACTCCCTGATNGCTTACTCCTTGGAAGGAAAGTTATGTCCAATCTAGATAGCATATTCAGAAGCAGAGATATTACTTTGCCAACAAAGGTCCATCTAGTCAAGGCTATGGTTTTTCCAGTGGTCATGTATGGATGTGAGAGTTGGACTATGAAGAAGGCTGAGCACAGAAGAATTGATGCTTTGGAATTGTGGTGTTGGAGAAGACTCTTGAGAGTCCCTTGGACTGCAAGGAGATCCAACCAGTCCATTCTGAAGGAGATCAACCCTGGGATTTCTTTGGAGGGAATGATGCTGAAGCTGAAACTCCAGTACTTTGGCCACCTCATGCGAAGAGTTGACTCATTGGAAAAGGCTCTGATGTTGAGAGGAATTGCGGGCAGGAGGAAAGGGGACGACCGAGGATGAGATGGCTGGATGGCATCACTGACTCGATGGACGTGAGTCTGAGTGAACTCCAGGAGATGGTGATAGACAGGGAGGCCTGGTGAGCTGCGATTCATGGGGTCACAAAGAGTTGGACACGACTGAGCTACTGAACTGAACTGGACATTCAGTTTTGGAGAGGCTATAAAGAAATTTATGCATTTCTTCATGAATTCATGTATTTGGAGAGGTTATATACAGAAATTCATGTATTTCTGGTGAGAAAATAAAATATACAATTTCTTTGAAAGGTCATTTTGGCAATGATTATTCAAATTGAACAATATGAAGATTCAAACTCTTTGCCATATAATGCAATTTGTGTAAAACATTAAACACATATGTAACCTTTGTGTGTGTGTGTGTATATGTATATTTTTCCCCTATTCCCTGAAGGATCTATAAGAAATTATTCTTACTAGTTAGTTACATTTGGGGAGAAAGATTGGGCATGAGATAGGGAGAGAGATCTTCTTTTCATTGTACATGTTTTTGTCTAATGATTTTTAAATTTTTTATTACAAGTCTATATATAAATATATATAAAATATATATAAATATATATAAAAAATATATATATATATAAAATAAAAATTAGCCAGACCCCCAACCTTTACACACACATACACACATATACACAGCAAAACAAAAAAAAATAAAACAGTGGCTGACAGAAGGAATTCCATTATAAAAATTGTCTTCAAGTAATTTGTATCAATTGTTCTGAACTTTTCTGACAGGAGAATTTGAAAGAGAAGGTGGGAACACTCAGTCCTGACTCTTTAGGAGCTTTATTTCAGCGAAGATGAAAACCAGAATGGTCATTATGACAGGCAACTCCATTTGACTAATTTCTCTAAACTCCTGAATTGAAATATTCTTTTGTTAAGATAATCTTTCAGAGCTAAGTAGTGTTCCTGTAAAATGAAAAAGTCCAATTTCAAGAAGATTAAAAGAAGTGGCTCAATAAATGTCTAGAAACATGTAGAGTTGCAACTCTTTCTTCTCCCAGGTTAGGACAGTACAATGCTGCTGACAATTTCCATTTCCCTCTGATTCAAAATAAGCATACTTTTCAGTGGTTTAAATTGACACACAGGCTTTCGATCTTTGCCATTTATGGTGAGGTACTCGAGAATTTAAATCATTTTTTTCCTATTTCCTATCTCTCACTCTTTGTTTTCTGTTAAAACTGAAGACAATTCCTTCTTCTCAGTCACTTTTCTAAGACGCTGCTCTGTGCACTTCTGTTTAAATAGAAGCCCTGGAGTTTGAAGACCATTTTCAAAAGGGCTCTGGGTAAGTAGGCTGAAATGCCTTTAATATGCTGCAAAATGATCTGAACTACCATCTCAGATATAAAAGTGACAATTGCCTGTTTTGCTTTCTTTATCTTATGGAAAAATCCTTCCTTTCTCAGAAAACTAAATTTATGGATTTTTTTAAAGATATAAACAATTTTGTATCATAAGAAATGCAACACAGCTTTCTGCTATCCTTCTATGAAATCCTTTTTTAAAATTTGCTACAATAGGAAGAGTCAAGAAAGCAAAGAACTTGTGACCTTTAAATGCTTGTGGCTTTTGTATGATCTTTACTCTGGAATCAAGTTTAAGGTCTTCACTTCCACTATATTTAATTCTACCTGCCTGGGCAATCTGTGTCACATGGCCTACTTTTATCTTTTTATAATACTTCTTACTCCTTAAAATATTTTTGATGTAATTGTTTATGATCTGTCTTATTTACAGAATTAGGAGTAAATTTCCCATGAAGCTAGTCAAAGTTAAGCTTCAGAATTCGCGTCTTGCTTCAAAGTGGAAGTTACGCAGTTACGTCCGACACTTTGCGACCCCATACACTGTAGCCCGCCAGGCTCCTCTGTTCATGGAATTCCCCAGACAAGAACACTGGAGTGGATAGCCATTCCCTTCTCCAGAGAATCTTCCTGACCCAGGGATTGAACCTGGATCTCCTGCATTGCAGGCAGATTTTTACCGTCGGAATCACCAGGGAAGCTCTGTCTTGCTTGGAGCCCTATAACTGCTGGGAATTTCTGGTAGCTGTGCAATGTTCAGGGTGAAGAGGGGAAGGCTCGCAGTTACGTCCGACACTTTGCGACCCCATACACTGTAGCCCGCCAGGCTCCTCTGTTCATGGAATTCTCCAGACAAGAACACTGGAGTGGATAGCCATTCCCTTCTCCAGAGAATCTTCCTGACCCAGGGACTGAACCTGGATCTCCTGCAGGGGCAGGCAGATTTTTACCGTCGGAATCACCAGGGAAGCTCTGTCTTGCTTGGAGCCCTATAACTGCTGGGAATTTCTGGTAGCTGTGCAATGTTCAGGGTGAAGAGGGGAAGGCAAGTTGTGTCAGGAAGCCTGAGCATGTGAGTACATCTAGCGATTTGTTGAAGGATTTCTCAGAAGAAAGAGGTCTGAAACTCTGAGGCTAAGAAAGTACTTGAAATTTCTTCTCTTATTCTAAATAACTACTAACTTCTATATCTACTTTTGTACTCACAATTTATAGCTTTTTTTTTTCTTAGTGAGAGCAGGCCAAATTTATGCTAACTTCAGGATTTATGAATCCTGAGTATGTCACTGACAAGAACACAAGCCCTGTGAAAAGACCATGAATGTGCTTTCACTATTGTTACCACAGAGCCTAGAACAGTGCTTGGCACAGAGCAGGTACTTCATAAATCTTTGTTGAATGAATGATGAGAAGTGGGATATGAGAGACAAGAGCATTCCAGTCAAAAGTGCAGATATGGAAACAGACATGACTTGTTCCAGCAGTCAAGGAAAATTCCGTGTTGTTGCAGTATGTGGAATGATGAGGAGAGGCGGGATGCTTGGAGGCATATGCAGGGCCCAGAAAATTCTAAATGCGTTGGAATATTTTATGTGTATAACATGACTGGCTTTAAATAGACTTTGGTTAGAATGTAGAAAATATATTGAGGTGATAGGGAAAACGGGTCTGCTGGGCTTTGATGTTGGTGACATGGACTAGAATGATGATCATAGAGATCATAGATTCAGAGTGAGGGAAGCAATTCAGAATGAATAAGGGAGATCAAAGCAACAGTATTTTCTGATGCACTTATATATATATATATATATATATATATACATACATAATACACACATATCATATATCTATCAGTTCAATTCAGTTCAGTTGCTTGGTTGTGTCTGACTCTTTGCAACCCCATGGACTGCAGCACACCAGGCCTCTCTGTCCATCACCAACTCCCAGAGCTTCCTCAAACTCATGTCCATTGAATCGGTGATACCAGCCAACCAGCTCATTCTCTGTTGTTTCCTTCTCCTCCTGCCTTCAATCTTTCCCAGTATCAGGGTCTTTTCTAATGAGTCAGCTCTTTGCATCAGGTGGCCAAAGTATTGGAGCTTCAGCTTCAGCATCAATACTTCCAATGAATATTCAGGGTGGATTTCCTTTAGGACTGACTGGTTTGATCGCCTTGCAGTTCAAGGGACTCTCAAGCATCTTCTCCAACACCACAGTTCAAAAGCATCAATTCTTCGGCTCTCAGCTTTCTTTATACTCCAACTCTCACATCCATACATGACTACTGGAAAAACCATAGCCTTGACTAGATGGACCTTTGTTGACAAAGTAATGTCTCTGCTTTTTAATATGCTGTCTAGGTGTTTCATAGCTTTTCTTCCGAGGAGCAAGTGTCTTTTGATTTCATGGCTACAGTCACCATCTGCAGTGATTTTGGAGCCCAAGAAAATAAAGTCTGTCATTGTTTCCATTGTTTCTCCATCTATTTGCCATGGAGTGATGGGACCGGATGCCATGATCTTAGTTTTTTGAATGTTGTATATGTGTAATCTCATATATCCATTATTCATTTTCTGAAGCATTTGAGAGTAATTTGCAGAAATAATGTCCCTTTCTTCTCAAATATTTCATTGTGTATTTTCTAAAACCAAGAAATTCTCTTACAGAGCCATGAGTGAGTGAGTGTTAATTGCTCAGTCGTGTCCGACTCTTTGCAATCCCATGGAGCCTGCCAGGCTCCTCTGTCCATGGGATTCTCCATGCCATGGAGTGATGGGACCGGATGCCATGATCTTAGTTTTTTGAATGTTGTATATGTGTAATCTCATATATCCATTATTCATTTTCTGAAGCATTTGAGAGTAAGTTGCAGAAATAATGTCCCTTTCTTCTCAAATATTTCATTGTGTATTTTCTAAAACCAAGAAATTCTCTTACAGAGCCATGAGTGAGTGAGTGTTAATTGCTCAGTCGTGTCCGACTCTTTGCAATCCCATGGAGCCTGCCAGGCTCCTCTGTCCATGGGATTCTCCAGGCAAGAATAACGGAGTGGGTTGCTATTTCTTCCCAGGGGATCTTCCAGACCCAGGGATCAAACTTGTGTCTCTCATGTCTCCTGCATTGCAGGCGGATTCTTTACACTGAGCTACCAGGGAAGCCCTGCAGAGCCATAGTTAAATGAGTAAAATCAGGAAATTATCTTACAATAATTACAACAGCACAATTTAATTGGCAAATTTTATGGTCATTCTTTTGGTCAATTAAAAAAAAATTAGAAGATCTAAGCTTATTAACTTTTCCCAACAATATTATTGGGGTGAAAATGACCATTAAAAAAAATGAGAGCTACTTATTCAGTATCAACTCGCTATCATTTTGCATGTATGATCATTACCCTCAAGCATGCATCCAGTGCTACTATCTGGCAATTCTACTACATTTATCTAATCTATTTAATTCTTACTCTCACAGAGACCCATGTTCAGTTCCTGGTTTGGGAAGATCCTCTGGAGGAGGGCATGGCAACCCATTCCAGTATTCTTACTTGGAGAATCCAATGGTCAGAGGAGCCTAGTGGGCTACAGTCCATAGAGTTGCAAAGAGTCAGACATGACTTACTGACTAAAGCACCATCACCACATAATTGATATCTTCTACTTTCATCAAGTTTCTGCAATTTTCTTGCCTCTCTTCACTTTCAGCAGATGGTCCAACTTCTTCCTTCACTGAGAACATAGAAGCTCCCAGAAGAGCCCGCCCACACATTCCTACCACAAATCCTGTCAAACCGCCTTGTGCCACATCCTCTGCCTTATTTCTTACTACTAAGTTCTTGCCTGGAGAATCCCAGGGACGGGGGAGCCTGGTGGGCTGGCATCTCTGGGGTCGCACAGAGTCGGACATGACTGAAGGGACTTAGCAGCAGCAGCAGCAGGAAGGAGTTATTTCCCCTTCTACCTGCAGCTGACTCCTGCTTGGCACTGGGTCTTACTGCTATCTTCACTTGTCTCCTCTAGGGTTTGCATTCTTCAATTTCCTCTCCTTACTTTTGCATGATCAAAATTTTCTTCTTCATTAGGTCATCCACACATCATACAAACCTGACTTCATCTACCACCACCACTATCACTCCCAGCTACCACTCAGTCCCTCACAACAAACACAGCTAATGAGGTGTGTACACTTTCATTCTCCACTTTCTCTTCTCCCTTTTCCCCTTGATCCCACTGTATTAGCTCTAATACCCCGCTATGCTTCCACCACAGCTGTTCTTATCAAGATCAACAACCCATGTTGCCAAATCCCATGAGCATTTCCCAGCTGTTACCTCATTTGACCTACCAGCAACATTTGACATAGTTGATCACTCCCTTCTTGGAATACTTTCTTCCCTGAGTTTCTAGAACACTCTGTTTTTATGATTTTCCTCTTTCAAGGATTATTTCTTTTCAGTCTCCTTTGTTGGCTCTTCCTCATCTTTCTGAGCTCTAAACTCCTTGCTCATTCCTCCGATTTTTTTTTCTCTTCCTGTTTCCATTCTGCGTGAATTCACTTAGTGAATTAAGGTTGGAATATCATTGGTATAGTGATATTTGCTGGTGGCAAAGCAGAGTGTTGCAGGCAAACGCTCAGGAACCGGATTACCTGGCTTTGAAACTTGTCTTTCACAACTCATCAGTTCTTTATTTAATAGACAAAATAGTTAACTTCTCTGTGCCTCAATTTCCTCATCTGTTAAGTGGGGATAATTATAGTACTTTCTCATCAATTTTCTGAGACTTTATATTCGTCAATTTTAACCTGGAAACCACTTGAAGTATTTACAACAAATGGAATTTAATGTATTTGTTAGTAAGAAAACTAATTAGAAGCTGAGAAGTCAACAAAGGGCTGGTGAGAAAATCCAGATGTTAGTAACACAATAAGCCATTACCACTACTTGGAGGGACAAAGCAAGACTTAGTATAAAATTAATATTTAAGACAGTATAATACTGTCATGAGACTACATAAAGATCAGTTCAACAGAATGGAGCATCCAAAAATAGTCTCTCACATTTATGGTCAATTGAATTTTGAAAAAAATTGTCAGCATTACTCAATGGAGGAAGTAATTATTTTCAAAAATTGGTGCTAGAAAAACTGCATACCCATTTGGAAAAAATAAACTGTACATCATATATGAAAACTAACTTGAAATAAATCACAGAGCTAAACTTGAAAGTTAAAATTATAAAATATTTTGAAGAAAACAGAAGAAATTTTGTAATTTTGGAGTATATAAAAATTTTTTGGTCATGAAAAAAAGTTCTGCTTTTCAACATGCACTGTTCTTCTAAAGAAAAGGCAAACCACAAACTGGAGAAAATATTTTCTATGCATGTATCTAAAAAAGGAGTAGTATTCAGAGCTCATGTGTGTGTGTTAGTTGCTCAGTTGTGTCTGACTCTCTGCAGCCCAACGGACTATAGCCCACTAGCCTACTCTGTCCGCGGAATTCTCCAGGTAAGAATACTGAAGTGTGTTGCTGTTTCCTTCTCCAGAGGATCTTCCCTATCCAGGGGTTGAACCCAGTCTCCTGCATTGCAAGTGGATTCTTTACTGTCTGAGCCACCAAGGAAGCTCAGTAAGAACTCTTACAACTCAGTAATAAAAAGGCAAATGATACCCAGCAATAAGAGGAAAAAATCTACTCAAACAACATGAATGGAATCACAAAATTATTGGTCTTGATTGAAAGAAGTCAGTCATTCAAACATTATATGCTATAACATAATCTAAAAACATCTATTTCTGCTTTATTGACTATGCCAAAGCCTTTGACTGTGTGGATCACAATAAACTGTGAAAAATTCTGAAAGAGATGGGAATACCAGACCACCTAACCTGCCTCTTGAGAAATCTGTATGCAGGTCAGGAAGCAACAGTTAGAACTGGACATGGAACAACAGACTGGTTCCAAATAGGAAAAGGAGTACGTCAAGGCTGTATATTGTCACCCTGCTTATTTAACTTCTATGCAGAGTACATCATGAGAAACGCTGGACTGGAAGAAACACAAGCTGGAATCAAGATTGCTGGGAGAAATATCAATAACCTCAGATATGCAGATGACACCACCCTTATGGCAGAAAGTGAAGAGGAGCTAAAAAGCCTCTTGTTGAAAGTGAAAGAGGAGAGTGAAAAAGTTGGCTTGAAGCTCAACATTCAGAAAACGAAGATCATGGCATCTGGCCCCATCACTTCATGGGAAATAGATGGGGAAACAGTAGAAACAGTGTCAGACTTTATTTTGGGGGGCTCCAAAATCACTGCAGATGGTGACTGCAGCCGTGAAATTAAAAGACACTTACTCCTTGGAAGAAAAGTTATGATTAACCTAGATAGTATATTCAAAAGCAGAGACATTGCTTTGCTGACTAAGGTCCGCCTAGTCAAGGCTATGGTTTTTCCTGTGGTCATGTATGGATGTGAGAGTTGGACTGTGAAGAAGGCTGAGCGCCGAAGAATTGATGCTTTTGAACTGTGGTGTTGGAGAAGACTCTTGAGAGTCCCTTGGACTGCAAGGAGATCCAACCAGTCCATTCTGAGGGAGATAAACCCTGGGATTTCTTTGGAAGGAATGATGCTAAAACTGAAGCTCCAGTACTTTGGCCACCTCATGCGAAGAGTTGACTCATTAGAAAAGACCCTGATGCTGGGAGGGATTGGGGGCAGGAGGAGAAGGGGACGACTGAGGATGAGATGCCTGGATGGCATCAGGACTCAATGGACATGAGTCTGAGTGAACTCCGGGAGTTGGTGATGGACAGGGAGACCTGGCGTGCTGCGATTCATGGGGTCACAAAGAGTCGGACACGACTGAGTGACTGAACTGAACTGAGGGTTGCCACAGACCCTCAATTTGTAAAACAAAACAAAACACCCCAATAAAGCACCATATGTGAAAAGTACAATAAAATGAGATATGCTTGAAACTGATAAAATGCAAAAATATATTTATTTTATTTATGTCAGTGAGTGGTTTAAAAATTAATATTGATTGCCCTTTTCGGTGAGTTAATTGTTACTTATTTTAAAGCTTTAAATTTCTGTAAATGTAAGCACATTTAAAAAATTTATTTTTAATTGAAGGATAATTGCTTTACAATATTGTGAGCACATGGTTTTATTTGCCGATTTTTTTTTCCCCAGAGGAGGCTATTTCATTAGTGTTTTATTTACAATGGTTGTGACAGCTAAGAAAACACCAAGCCAGTGTGCCTCCAAACCAAACAAGAACAGAAAGAAAAGAAAATATCACAGACCAGTAAGAGATGACGGTACATGAGTCAGGAATCAGACTAAGGAGTAAGGCTGACCAAGGTCTGAACTCAAACTCTGCTACTTGCTAGCAGTACTCGCGGAAGTGAGTCCCTAATTTTCTCTAAGCCTCAGCTCCCTCGCAGAATCCTGAGTGAATCAGGCTCAGCAGAAGAGGAGCAGATAGCGGCATCATTCAGTTGGAGCCCAGAGTCTAGAGGGGCCTCAAATCTGGACCACTTCCTCATAGTAAATTTCTGCAGAATTCCTGGGAGAATGACTATCACAAAAGTTGATCTGAAGTGAAATCCATGGAACTCTGGTACTAGAGGCTGGGAGTCCAAGGAATGTCTTCAAAATCTGAAAGCTTCCAAGGCCTTGAAGACTGGTAAGGCATGCATGAGATAACAGTGAAATGTGAAGACTCAGAAGAGTATCTGATGTACCTGACAATGTGTACAACGCGATACTCAAGTCTTGCACTCCCTGGATCAAAATACCTATTATTTTGTTATTACTGGTGGGGAACTACTTACCCCATAGTATTGTGAGTACCGCATTAATGAAATAAAATAAGTTGCTAGCAGAGAGCCCTAGATGAAAGAGAGACTCAGTGGGTGCTGGTTCTCTTCTCTCTTTTCCCTCCCTGCTTTGAAATGTTCACTGAGAGTCAGCCCACTCCATGGTGCTTTCCCTGCTTCGCATCCTTCAAAGCAATGTCTGCAGCCTTTCTTGTGGCTAAGGGCCAGGGCACAGGGAAGCCTCGTGCAGGGGACCCAGGGTGTGTCACCTGGTGCTGAAGTGCTGGGAATCATCCACGTTTGCACTGAAGTGCTGCCCTGGACTTTATGAACTTTAGTGTAGTTGCTGTGAGGGCAAGAAGTGGGGTGTCATGGCTTGGGTGTTCCAGAAGCAGATGCTGAAGTAGAATTGGGGGTGCAAGATGTTTAGAGATCAATATCTGTGAAAGGGCAGCGTGGGAGGCAGGATTGGACAGAGGGGAATGTGGAACAGTGATGCCAGCCTTACAAACCGTGGAAAACCCCACAGGGAGGTCTGGAGCGAGTATTGCCTGGCAGACTGTCCCCGGTGGGCTGATAAGGCCAGGCCTTTATCTGCCTCTCTCTCAATCATCTGAAACAGGCTACCCCATGACCTTGAGACTTGACACGGAAGCGGACCCCAAAGTGTCTGGGCTGACCGCTGGGGTCTGAGCACATTCTCCGCAGTTGGGCATCAGGTCCTTCCATGAACAGGAATCAGTGATGCAGAAACACACACCAAATTGCTGACTGTTCGAAACACTGAATTCCAAGCATATCTCAACATGATAAAGAAGAAGATTGGCAGTCCTCCCTTGATAGTAGGAAAAGTGAGTTGAAATGTCTGTGCTCCAGACACTTGTACATGTAAGAATAGAGTTTGCTCTCCTCAAGAGGAAAGGAGAGCAGGCTATTGCCAAACGGGCCCTGTGTGATTGGCAGGCTTTTCTATAGCATGGGAACAAGAAGTTAGAATGAGGGGAGGTCAGGGGCTGAAAGTAAAAGTCGCACAGTTTTGTCTGACTCTTTGCGACCCCGTGGACTATACAGTCCATGGAATTCTCATGTTTCTTACAGCTTNTCCTGTGGTCATGTATGGACATGAGAGTTGGACTGTGAAGAAGGCTGAGCGCCGAAGAATTGATGCTTTTGAAGTGTAGTGTTGGAGAAGACTCTTGAGAGTCTCTTGGACTGCAAGGAGATCCAACCAGTCCATTCTGAAGGAGATCAACCCTGGGATTTCTTTGAAAGGAATGATGCTAAAACTGAAACTCCAGTACTTTGGCCATCTCATGCGAAGTATTGACTCATTGGAAAAGACCCTGATGCTGGGAAGGATTGGGGGCAGGAGGAGAAGGGGACGACCGAGGATGAGATGGCTGGATGGCATCACGACTCAATGGACGTGAGTCTGAGTGAACTCTGAGAGTTGGTGATGGACAGGGAGCCCTGGTGTGCTGCGATTCATGGGGTCACAAAGAGTCGGACATGACTGAGCGACTGAACAGACGGACGGATGGTATAGGGACAGAAAACAGAGCAGTTGTTGCCTAGGGCCTGTAGCGGCTGGGGAAAGGATTAGGAAAAGTTCTGGAGGTAATGATAAACACTCAGTATCTTGTTTGCCGTGTTAGCTACACAAGTGTATACTTTTGTCAAAACACATCAAAGTGAACACTTTAAATTGGTACATTTGTTTATGAATTATACCACAATAAAGTATAGTTTTTAAAAATTAAAAAGATTTTAACATGTTCAAGCATGAATTATTAATTTTTTCCTGGAAACTGCAGCTTTCACGATCTTCCCCATCTCAAAACATGACAAATATATTTCTCCAGTTGCTCAGGCCATAAATACTGGAGTCTTTCACGACATTCTGTGTCACATATCACTTCCAACCCATTAAAAATTTCCACCAATTTTTACCTTCAGAATACATTCTTTTGATGGGAATATAAATCAGTGTAACCACTGTGGGAAAAAGAATGGGAGTTCCAAACAAAAACATTACTTTGAAAAAGAGATATGTATCATCATGTTCTCTGTAGCATATTTACAGTAGCCTAGATATGGAAACAACCGAAGTGTTCGACAATGAATGAATGAATAAAAAAGTTGTAAAGAACTTTCAGTTTTCTTGAATTGTGCCTTAACAGACCTCAACTTATTTAAAGTCATATATACAAAGGAATATTATTCAGCCCTAAAATAGAATGAAATCTTGCCATTTATGACAGCACAGACAGACCTCGACAGAGAAAGACAAATAACCGTATAATCTCCTTTATATGTGGAATTTAAACAAATAAACAAACTCAAACTCATAGATACAGAGAGGAGATTGGTGGCTGTAAGAGTTGGGAGGCGGGGAGTAAGAGAAATGGGTGAGCTGAGTTTTTCTTTCTAGTTTAAAAAATACAAATCTTAAAATGTAAATATTATATGGAAATATGCATACACACATATATAAATGTAATATATATATGTATATATATGTATGTGTGTATATATATAGAGAGAGAATGAGAGAGCTATCTCCTGATACGATCACTTCTCCCCTTCACCACAACTAAACTGGTTCAAGATTATCGCAGGTGCTTCCTGAGTGTTTTTGCTTTTCTTTTCTGAGTGGTCTTTTTTTCTTCTGCTTTTGCCCCCTTTCCCTCCCTGCACAGTTTTTCTCAGCAACCACTAGGTCATTCATAGTAACTTTCCGCTCAGAACTCTCTATTGGTAACTTGTCAAACTCGGAATAAGAGACAGCTTTCTCACTAGCTGAGAAGGTTTAGCTCTCATCGTCAGCCCCCATTCTCTCCTCATCTCCTTCACTCGCATCAGTGCTCCTTCCACCTACTGAAATCCTTGCTGTTCCTCAGACACCAAGAACACTCTGGCATCAAGGTCTTCGTGCTTGCTCCTCCCTGAAAGAGACGTGCCCTCCCTGTACGTGTCTGCACAGCTCGGCCACTCACTTCTTTCAGGTCCTCCTTCCAGACCACCTTCTCAGAGAAGGCTTCACCCACTGTTTATGAAATAGCACTCCTAATAATCTCTGCTCCTTTTCATTACTTTATTTTTATTCTCAGCCTTTATAACTCCCAGAATTATTTAATTGCCTTTTTTTTTGGTCTCTTCCTCACATGAAATGTAACAGAATTAGAATGTTATTTTAGTTTTTATTATATCTCTGGCACCTGGAAAATATACTCAGCAAATATTTATTTTTTCATTATTCATATATAATGCATATCATGCCTGCTTTCCATGACAATATGTAAGTATATTAAAAATATATTTGTATCATATGTAATATATGTTATAGTAATATTATTATTATATTTGCTAATTATTGTTAATAATTTGATTTTATTAAACAAGCATACAATAAACTTTTTAATGAATGAGTAAATGGCTTTACTTTGAAGTCACTATACAATATGTATTTTTATATTTTCTCCCTTATTGGTGGCACAGTGGTAAAGAATCCGACTGTCAATGTAGGAGACACAAGAGAGGTAGATTTGATCTCTGGGCTGAGAAGCCCCCTGGAGTAGCCTTAACTGTTCCAGTAATGTTGCCTGAAAAATTCCATGGACAGACAAGCCTGATGGGCTACAGTCCATGGGGCCACAGGGAGTCAGACACAACTGAGCACCCACACACCATTCTTGGTACGGAAGTTTTATTCTTCATCCATCATGGTTCCCTGAAACAATCATCTGTCTTCATGTTTCTTTGAGTGTCTCCATCAGAGTCAGTGAACACACTGAGTGGGCCTTGTCATATTCCCTCCCTGAATGCATGGTAAACATAAGTAACTCATCCTGGTTTCTTTCCCAGGAGCTAGTGTACTTACCATCCTGCTCGACCAGAATTCCAGGCAGCCACCTCTAATTGATGAGATCTGGCAGGGCAGGCAATATGAAACCTGTTTGTTATTCTGGATATAAATTTAAACTTTCTTTGGTTGTTATTTTAGGCTTGATTTCCAAACTGACCAAGAGACCTAGACCCATGGGGTAAAATGGAAATCACATGTTCTTCAAAATTCTTCCAGTTTTGTTAGAAAGGACCAAAGAGGCAAATTGTGTGTTAATGACTACTGCATATTTTATTAAGACCCTAGGGGGTTGCCTTCAAGATAAAACTCCTGCTTCTCCTTCATCTGTGCCTTAACAAAAATCTCAACTTGAGTTATATTCCTCCTTAGCCTCCTGAGGTCTAATCAATCACAGATCGCTAAGGCATGTACAGAAAACCTTAAAAATTGTTTGCTTTATTTATAAGGAGAGCCCTTTATGAACAAAGCTCTGCCCCTCTTCTGAAGTGAGGCAGATTGTACAAAGTCAGAGAAACATCACTTCCAATCTTTGGCTCCTAAAATCAAATTGATAACTATAGTCCTTATTTCTAATGAGGTTTTTGGATGTACAGTAAGATATTTATTACTACCAGGAATCACTGGGACAGGAAACACATACCTGGAGGGAAAAATAAATCTCAGCAAACAGCCCATGCACATTCTGCCATGTGTCTAAGACTCAGGAATTTACTAGTGGTAACTTTTTCTTCTGGTTGAGGAACACACATGTCCAAATCCTCTCTATGATTTATGGTAATGACCTTAGATAGGTTAAAGTCCTCCTATACTAGTTTATCTCCATAGACAGTAACTCAAAACTTGAATCTCATTGTTGAGATGAAGACATTTCTTAGATAAGACTTAGAAGGCTATCTTTTCCTTGTACATTCTAAAAATCTGCAGCTTGAATCTTTTAGGCAATTGGCCAAGTTTTTCATATCTGTTCATTTAGATACTACTCTAATTTTGAATCTTTCGACATCTTTGGTTTAAGGAATATCTCTCAGTGTCAGTGAATTAATTTCCATATTACTTTAAGTTTATTCTGGCCCAAGGGAAGATAATTACATGGTATTTTAGTTAACCTTTAATTAACCTTTTTGTGGTTACTGATCACTAATAGATTAATTAAAAAAAATAGAACAGAGATGTATCTGTTCATTGTATTCACTATAAACTGAATACCCTTTTTGAAGTGTCCACAATGTTTCATGGTTGCATTTTATTATCAGTTTAGTGTGCTATGTCAGCCCTGAAGAATTGGTTGAATGTTTTAGCATCAACAGGAGACAATGCTTAACAACAACAACAAATGTGTTTTAACATTGAATTGCCTCTTACTTTATCCTCAAACTTTAAAAACACAATCTCTTCAATAAACGGTGTTGGATAAACTGGATAGCTATATGCAAAAAAAAAAAAAGAAACTGGGTGACTTTCTGCACCATACACAGAAATCAACTCAAAGTGGATTTTACGCTTGAATGTAAGACCTGAAACCATAAAACTTCTAGGAAAAAACATAGACAGTAGCTCTCTGCCGTTGATGGTATCATTATTTTCTTAGATCTGTCTCTTTAGGCAAGGGAAAAAAAGCAAAAATAAGCAAATGAAACTACATCAAACTAAATAGCCTTTGCATATCAACAAAACAAAGAGGCTATCTACTGAATGGTAGATAATATTTTCAAATGATAAGTAGTTAACATCAAAAAATTATTTTGAATATTTATAAACTCAGTAGCCAAATAAAAAAGGAAGAAATAAATCAATCAAAAATTGTAGAGGACCTAAATAGTTTTTCCAACAAACATTACAGATGGTCACAGAAAGAAAGAAACTAATCAAAAATTATAGAGGACATAAAAAGAAGTTTTTCCAACAAACATATACAGATGGCCACAGACACATGAAAAGATGGTCAACATAGCTAATCATCAGGGAAATGTAAATCAAAACCACTATAAGTTATGACCTCACACCTGTCAGTCAGAATAGCTATCATCAAAGAGTCAAAAAAAAAAAGTGTTGAATTGGATGCAGAGAAAAGGGAAACTTTGTGTGTTATGGGTGGAAATGTAAATTGGTGTAGCCTTTATGGAAAATGGGACAAAATAAAAAATAGAACTACCATACAATTCAGCATTCTACTTCTGGGTATTTATTCAGAGAGACTGAAAATACTAGTACAAAAAGTTAGACGCCACCCCAATTCATTGTAGTACTATTTAAAATAGCCAAGATGTGGCCTTTCCAGGTGGCACAGAGGTAAAGAATCTGCTTGCCAATGCAGGAGGCACAGGTTCAACCCCTGAGTTGGGAAGATCCCCTGGAGAAGCAAATGGCAACCTGCTGCAGTATTCTTGCTTGGAAAATTCCATGGACAGAGGAGCCTGGCAGGCTACAGTCCATGAAGTTGCAGAGAGTTGGGCATGATTGAGCACACTTCAACCCACCAAGTTATGGCAGCAACCTGTGTTCATGGACAGAAGACATAGTACATGCACACATACCACAGGAATATTAATCAGCCAATTAAAGGAATAAAATTTTGCCATTTGTGACAATATGGATGAATCTAGATGGTATTACACTATGTTAAATGAGTCAGACTAAAACAAATATTGTGTGATTTCACTTATTTGTATGATAAAAAAAAATTAATATAACAAAGCAGAAACAGTTTCATATACAGACTGGTGGTTGCCAGGACAGAGAAGGTAAAGGGATGAACAAATAGGGAAGGGGGTTAAAAGGGACAAACTTTCAGTTATAAAATAAAGCTACTTCCCAGTGACATAAAAAGTAATATACAGCATAGAAAATATAGTCAATGATATTGCAATTACTTTGCATGAGACAGACAGTAACTAGATTGGGGTAATCATTTTGTAATGTATAAAATAATGAATCACTATGTAATATACCTGAAATCAATATAATAGTGTAAGTTAATTATACTTCAATAGAAAAAAAACCTACTGAAATAATATATATTCTCATCAAACTATGAATTTTCATTTTATTGGTATTTATATCAATTGACATTTTAATTTGATCTATTAAAATGAAGTATGTTGTTCATAGCTCCTACCATGGTTTTAAATGGATGACAGTTGTTTTTGAAATATATAACTTGCAAATAAGAAAAAGCTTAAAATAGTACATTTACACTTGAAGGTAAGCAATACTGTCTTCTAACATTAGCAATATATCAAGAGATTCCAGTGTATTTGCTTTTTTCACACTCACAGTTGTTTATCAAAAGACTGTAAAGACACAGTTATATCGAAAATCAGTTTACTCAAGTCTGAGTTTGATCCTGAACTTTTGAGACAGTCACAATTTGTTTAGAATCATTGTTCCTTCCATTTCCAGAACAGAAGGTTATTTCTCTTCTCTGACTCTCAGCTTCTCCTTCTATAAAATGTGGATAGTCTTCTTCCAAGGATGTGGTCAGACAGAAAAGTAGAAACTTGGGAAGCAGGTAGTGGAGTATTTCGTACACTCTATGGTCTTCTTCCCTGATGATGTGCTGCTAGCTACACTTGTGGCCTTTCTTTTCCCAATTCCTGTCTTTAGACTGCTCTGACCATCCTCTCCATTCCCAGATCTTACGTGACAGGCTCTTTTCCAACATTTAGATCTCACCTCATCAGAGAAGAATCACCCACTCTAACCTCTATCCGTAATCTGTTGCAAAACAACATATCATTTTATGGTCTTTTTAGTCTATATTACTAGACACTATTACCTTGTTTTTCTGGTTACTTGATTATTTTCTGTCTCTTTAGAGAATTAAAGATCTTACAGACAATACCCTCTGTTGATGCCCAAATAATTGGGCATCAACAGAGGGCACTGTCTATTTTTTTTCATGGAATCAATCACCTGAGCCTAGAAGAAGGCTGACACATAATTAGCAATTAAATGAATGAATAAATGGTGGTCATCACCCCTTTCCTGTAGCTGAGTTCATTAGTATTCCAAAAGAAAAGCAGAACCATCTTTCTAGTGTGGCATTTACCCATGCATAAATAGATTGCTAGCAATCAGTAAATATATAATTTAAAACAAGCAAAATAATCAAACTTTTATTTGATTGTGCTGATGAAAAGTGAAGATATACTGGAGGTAAATTTCATTCATTCTTTCAATAAGTCTCTTTGAGTAAATATTATGTGCTAAGGATTGAGCCAGTTACTGAGTTTAAGATACAGAAAGGAAAAAATTCATATACTTAAAAAGCACCTAATCCAACCTAATCTAAGCCATTTATGCATTTAATCTGTTGCCTTTAAGCCACTTATGTCTGTAACACTGTTAAAATGCTATATAAATGCAATCCCAAGGGATTCTGTGGAAGGAACCCCAAGGCAAAGAAACGTCTATAGCAGTGACATTTGAGCTGGATCTCAAAGACCGAGTGGAGGTTTTCAGGGTAGAGAAAGGAGAAAGAGCATTAAGGAAAGAAACCAGCATGAGCAAAGGCCCAGAAAGGTCCTGGCATTTTATGTGTATGTGGGACTGGGGAGATTGTGGGGAAGAATTAACCAGTAGCCTTCAAGTCTGAAT
Organism: Aepyceros melampus; assembly: GCA_006408695.1. Taxonomy (NCBI): domain Eukaryota; kingdom Metazoa; phylum Chordata; class Mammalia; order Artiodactyla; family Bovidae; genus Aepyceros; species Aepyceros melampus. The sequence goes on along the minus strand of SJXQ01006314.1, from coordinate 27,380 downwards.
TGCACAGGAAGAAGTGGCAGGACTAGAAAGGTAAACTGGAGCCCATCACAGTTTATCTCTGGCCATCATGCAGGCATAGTCAGCAGAGCAGACACTCTGTTAATACGTCTCTGTTTTATTTGTCTTCTCCATTGGTGAGCACATGGCCACCGAGGCTAGGCTGCACATCCCGATGCTCTCAGAGTCAGAAGCAGAGATGTGAATGTCTCAGACATTCGGCTTCATTTTCTTAGCAAACTGCATCTCTCATCATCTGTCCCTCAGGCCATATCTAACAAGTTCAATCTTTTTTTTTTTTTTAATTCTAGAAGCCTCCAACTATTTGCAAACAGGTATTACATTCAGCAGGTCTTAGTTAGGAAATCCTTGTTTTTCAGCTTCTTCTCTTTTTATATGATTTTCAGTGGCCTCATAGCTCTTTCTGTGGCTCCAAAGATATTTGCCACAATTCTCCTTACTTCTGTATAGATAGGACCACTTTTTTGTTGTTGCTGTTGTTCAGTCATGAAGTTATGTCCGAACTCCATGGACTGTAGCCTGACAGGCTCCTCTGTCCACAGAATTCTCCAGGCAGGAGTACTGCAGTGGGTTGCCACTTCCTTCTCCGGGGGATCTTCCCAATCCAGGGGTTCAACCTGCATCTCCTGCATTGGCAGGTGGACTTTTTACCACTGAGCAATCAGGGAAGACCCAGGACCACTTTTATTTATTGTTAAGTAAAATTTTCTATTATGGTTTCTATACATATTAATATGAATCTTTACAGGAAACGTATCCTTTTGACAAAAATTTCTGTTTCTGTGTTACTCTCAAATACCTAAATTCCTTAACCCAATTGCCAAATCAGGGCAGTATCAATGGAAAAGTATCCAAAAAACAGCCACATGTTCATAATAGCAATTCCAACAGAAACAAAAATGAAATAATATCATTATGTGAGACTAAGACTGAATAACATGAAAGTTGCCCTTTTTCACAACAATGTTTGTCCTCTCCTTAGACTACCAGCCTTATTATTTTTGTGCAAATACATAAGTCATCACATATACTAAATTAAGCATGGGCAGAGAATATTTTGCCTTCTCTGGTAGCTCAGGTAGTAAAGAATCTCCTTGCAATGCAGGAGACTGGGATGCAATCCTTGGGTGATCCCCTGAAGAAGAGAATGGCTACCCACTCTGGTAATTCCTGCCTGGAAGAATTCCATGAAAAGAGGAGCCTGGTGAGCTGCTGTCCATGGGATCACAAAGAGTTAGATAGACTGAGTGACTAACACACACAGGGAATATTTAGAACAGCATAAAGTGAAATGCTAATAGCATAGGATATATCAGTGTAGAACAGATTTTAAGACCCCAAGTAAACTTTGATAGTAATAATTAATAAAAATTAGTAATAATAATAAAATTTAGTAATAATAATTAAAAAAAATAGAACTGAACTATTCAAAGCCAAGAGCCTGGGTAGTGTAAATTCCTCCAAACTCATACACTATACATCTTTATATACACACTTGGCACAAATCTCTCAATGCAGGCACAAATCCAGCCACTGCAGGCACAAATTCCTACTGGATAAGAAATCCCACTCCTCAGTTCCCAGCAATGACAGTGAACAACCCTAATTCATACTCAGTGAGGGGGCCACGCCATTGTTCCCAACACTAAAAACCCCACTGCTTATTTTTATTCCCACCACATTCCACAGAGTTCCAACTCGTGTTCTGAGTAGTTTCCAAGAATGTCTTTGTGTTCTTATCTCAGTGTCCTCTGAGGCTGTAAACGCTCTGCCCAGCACCCTTACTCCCTCAGACGAACAGCTGAACCATCTTCAGAGCTGGTTTCCTTTCTTGGCCCTCTCCTTCCTTGCTCCACTGGATCACCTCAACTCCAGGTTCAGTTGTGCACTCTCGATGATTCTGACCTTTTCTATCAGCAGGCCTCAGTGAACAGCTCTTAGAAAGTGCCCAGTGTACTTTGTGGCAGTAGTTTCATTCTCCTGTCATCACTTTTAATCTGAAGGATTTTTTTTCAAAACAAAATTTTATTGAGAAACTCAAAATATTAATGATATAAAACTGAGGAGCAGATTCAGATGTTGGGGGCTAAAGTCCTAGTTGTCTTCTTTCCAGACGAATGATCAAAGGGAACTTGGAAACACTATGAAGAGCAATGTCTTAACCAGCACCATTTAAGTCAACATAAAGTCTCTTTATTTCTTTCTTCCTTCCTCTCTCCTCTCTTATTTATTTATTTATTGTTTTGTACGTGTGTGTTAGTCTCTCAGGTGAGTTCGACTCTTTGTGACCCCATGGACTGTAGCCCACTAGGCTCCTCCATTCATGGGATTTTCCAGGCAAGAATATTGGAGTAGGTTGCCATTTCCTTCTCCAGGGGATCTTCCTGAGCCAGGACTCAAACCCAAGTCTCCCCCATTGCAGGCAGACTTTTTACTATCTGAGCCACCAGGGAAGCCTGGTGCATAAACTTCACTTTTCCTTTGTAGTCCTAAAACGTCCTTTCCAGTTTATTCTGAAAATATTTTCTTGTCTTTCCCTTCTTTGTTGATAGATCCTTTAATGTTGCCTGCACAACAACACTGATTTTTCCGAATTTAGATCATTTCCCTGTACTGTTTTTATTTTTTCAGTAAGTGTTCACTGAATACTTATTATGTTCCTGGTACTAGAAAAACAAACAAAAATCCCTGTACTTACGGTATTCCCATTGCAGCTGGGGTAAAATAGATGATAGGCACAATAAACAAGTCAATTATTTATTAGAAATTCATAAAGAGTAGAGAGATAAATAGATTAGGGAGGTGAATATGGAGTTGGAGAGAATTGTTTCCATTTTAAATTGTGCACTGCAAAGAATAAGCAGCAGCAAAATCTAGGGTAGCAGCATGGGGAGGTGAGGAGGTGCTTCCCCAGGTGGCAACACATTTGGCAAGCTGGAGGAATAGCAAAGAAGGCTGTGTGGGTGGAGGGGCATGAGCAAAGCTGAAAGTTCAAGATGGGTTCAAAGGGACACACAGGCCAATCTTGCAGAGCCTTCAGAACTGTTATGAGGACCTTGGCTTTTTCCTGAGTAAGAAAGGGAGTCACTGAAGAGTTCTGATGATAACATACTCTGGTTTATACTCTTCAAGTATCACTTGGTTGCCAGATGTGAAGAGACTGCAGGAGAGCAAAGGTGGAAGAAGCGGGGCTGTGAAACTGTAAATCAGATTTGGACTTGAAGCCACAACCTTTTAACTGAGATCACACACGTGGTCTCAGTTTGAATGAAACTCAGTTGTTGATATCTTGTCACAGAAGGAATTCAGTGAGAGACAAAGTGAGAGATAAGAAGCAAATTTGTTTAGGAAAAAGTCCTACACAGACAGAGTGTGGGACATCTCAGAAAGCAAGAAGTACCAGGGTATGGGGTTGTCAGTTTTTACAGAGGTGGGTAATTTCATAGGCTAATAAGTGAGAGGAGTATTTCAGCTATTTTGGGGGAAGGGTGGGGATGTCCAGAAAATTGGGATACTACCCACCTCTTGATCTTTTATGGTCAGACTTGAAACTGTCATGACACCTGTAGACATGTCATTTAGCTTACTAAAGTGTTATAGTGAGTGTATACTGAGGTTCAAGGTTACTGGAAGTCTCATCGGCCATCTTGGACCAGTTGGTTCTTTTTTTTTTTTTTCCCCTCCCCCTCCCCAGTTGGTTCTTATTAGTTTATCTTATGTTCTTGTGCAATGTCATTCTTTTAAATGTTTTGCCTTGCCTGCTACCCTCCTCTTTCAGCCATTACTTTATAAAATTTTTTCATTCTCTAATTTATTTCAATTAATATATTGTTGTTGTTGTTTTTAATCACTCAGTTATGTCCAGCTCTTTGCAACCTGAAGGACTGTAGCTTGCCAGACTCCCCTGGCCACTGGATTTCCCAGGCAAGAACAGTAGAGTGGGTTGCCATTTCCTTCTGCAAGGAATCTTCCCAATCCAGGGATCAAGTTTGCATCTTTTGTATCGCAGGCAGATGCTTTATTAACAGTTCAGCAGTAAAGCATCTGCCTGCAATGCAGGAGGGGACCATGAACACTGCAGAAGATGTGGGTTTGATCCCTGGGTCGGGAAGATCCCCTGGAGAAAGAAATGGCAACCCACTCCAGTATTCTTGCCTGGGAAATCCCATGGATAGAGGAGTCTGGTGGGCTATAGTCCATGGGGTTGCAAGAGTTAGATATGACTTAGCAACTAAACCACCACCAATACATTGTTAGCCTCTTACTTCCAGGCACTGGGTTAGTGCTAAGGAGAGGATGGTTAACAAAGTCCAGGAATTTTTTTTGGAACAGTCTCTTTCCCCAGCAAGTTCTAGTTGAGAGAGCTGTATACATTAAGCAACTTTAATTTTTTTTATCTTTTGTACCATGTCTAGGGGAGAATGGGCATAAATTTTTCTATTCTGATTTAATTAATAAATCTTTGAATATACTCAGCAGCTCTAAAAGAGTCTGCCCAATTATGCTAAGTGAAAGAAGTCAGATGAGAAAAACAAATACTGTATGATATCACTTATATGTGGAATCTAAAAAATACAGCAAACTAATAAATAAAATAAAAAAGAAGCATACTCACAGATACAGAGAACAAACCAGTGGTTACTTGTGGGAGAGGTTAGACAGGAGGGGCAATACAGAGGTAGATAGGGAAAAGGAGTAATTCCAGAATTATATGGAATCATGTGTGTAAAACTTTTGAAAATTGTAATGCAGCATAGAATTTAAATAATCTTTCATCCAATAAAAAATAAAAACATTAAAAAAATTTAAAATTATTAAAAATAAGTTCTGCCCACATCCCTTAAATAAGCTAATTTCCTGAAATCTGACTCTGGTTTAATGAGACTGCTGAAGATCATCTGCTCCAGCAGTTTCTGCATGTGTACATGTTGCTCAAATTGTGTCCGACTCTTTGTGACCCCATAGACTATAGTCCACAAGGCTCCTCTGTCCATGGAATTTTCCAGGCAAGAACACTGGAGTGGGTTGTTATTTCCTCCTCCAGAGGATTTTCCCAACCCAGAGATCAAACCCAAGTATCTTGTGTCTTCTGCCCTGGAAGGCAGATTCTTTACCACTGGTGACACCTGAGAAGCTTAGATAGCATCATTCTAGTAAAAAGAAAGCAATTCATTTGCCTAACGTATGGTTACACAGTTGATAATCTTATATAATTAGCAAGACTTATCAAGTTCCTACTTTAACACCAGTGAACGAAGATGGAATCATTCTGGGATAAAAGTCATTAGACTGGAATTTGCAGTTTCATCAATTATTCATATTATGACTTTGAACTTAACAGGCAAAATCCTTAATCTGTTTGACCCTTAGCTTCATCCTCTATCAAATTGACATGGGAATTGCTTAAGGTTTTTCTCTTGCTAATGACAAGGTTAAATAGGTCCCTCCAGAGGTTGGTCAGCCTGTTCTGGCTAAGGTCCCAAGCTTTCTAAAAGGCCAGGAAAACCCTGGAGAGAGACTCTAAAACTGCTAACAGATTCTGCAGAGATCCTAAGAACTGCCTTCACAGTTCTTAGTTTTCATATTCACAGCTTTCTCTAATGGTAGCACGGTGTAGGAGACAGGGCTGTATCAGGAGAGTGAAGTTGTTAACTGTGCATCGACCAACGGAAGAACATGTACCAGAGAGCATAGTCTTTGCCATCCATTAGCATCGATTTTTAACAATTGTTACTGTATGTCATATAGCAAATAGCAGTTTGATTCCTAGATCCTTATCTCTGTTTTTATTGGCCTTTAGGTTCCTACAAGTAAAAAACAAAGACCCAAACCTAACTAAATTAATCTAACAAGTGTTTAGTAGGTATTCTTTGGGACATAGGATTATGTAGTATCAGAGGATTTCTGTAATGCTGGTTTATGAATGATTATCTATTAGTAAATTTCCTTGTCAAGTATAAGAATGAAGGAAGAAGAAACTAAGAAATTATTGTACTCTATGATTTCATTTAAAAATGAATAGATTTGCTGCAAATACTTATAAAATCATATAAGTACTGATTCATGTAATTAAAATCATAATGCCTACTAAAAGCCCATTTAGAAGTAGTTGTGTTGCCGAAAAACAGGTCTCTGTTCACCATTCCTGAATATAAGTATGGAGACAGAGTTGGAGGAGAAGAAAGGAGTAGCTTTATTGCTTTCTCTGGCAAAGGGGACCACAGCAAGCTAATGCTTTCAAGACTGTGTCCTCCTTCTTGGGAAATTGGAAGAGGTCTTATAGTTTTAGGATGGAAAATGGGACTGAAGATAAGGGTCAAGGTTGCTATGGTCATGCATTCTTCTCCTCCTCCTAAGGGCATTGAGATCATTACGGCTGGCATCAGGTGATTCCAAGACAGGTTCTGATGGTCCTTGAGATCATCTTTCAGTGACATTCTTTCTGCAATGAAGACTGTTGCCCTGGAAGGGTAAACATCAGGTGTAGCTGGAGGGCAATCATTTTCAGAAAGCAATTAAGCAAGAAAGAGAGAAGAAATGGTAGGTTAAATGGGTGAGAGAACAAGGGCTGGATAAGGGCTACCATAATGGGGTGTCTCAATTAGTTTTTCCTAAGCACTTGTGTGCTGATTATTAGATTGAAAATATGTTTCATTAATACTAAACAATGTATCAATATAAGGAAGACATTTATATATCTGATGAGCTTAATCGTGTCCCTCTCTAAATCCGTATAACCACAATGCTTCTTACTGGAGAGAGAGCCTCTGGAGAGATGACTGTGCTGTACGCTGTGCTCAGTTTTGTCTCTCTTGTTGGACTATATATAGTCCACCAGACTCCTCTCTCCATGGATTTTCCAGGCAAGAATACTCGGGTGGGTGGCCATTTCCTATTTCAAAGGATCTTTCTGACCAAGGGATCAAACCTGCCTCTCTTGGGTCTCCTGTATTGTCAGGCAGATTCTTGACGGCTGTGCCACCTGTGATGCCTCAGTTGAAATGAGGCTGTTGGGGGGGGGCCCTAATCCATTGTGACTGGTATTGAAACTAAATAGGACCAAATGGGGTGCCTGAGCACAAAAGCCTTTCTTTGTTCCTTGAGTTCCAAAAGATAGGTTCAAACATTTGCTAATCAGGAAAGGGAGGGGTTGCAGAAAAAAGGGAAGAGCAGTCAAGAAACAATAGTACAGCCTTGGGGCAGGGTCCTGGTTCTTCCTCAAGAGGTATTCACAACAATCTTTGAGCTCGTTTGCAGAACTAAAATCTCCACCAATTAGATGTTCCAGAGAGGAAGTCACAGTTCAGTAATCTGGAAAACCGAGAACCATAGATTATGAGACAATGAGATGCCAGGAGAGCTCAGATTAAAGGAATACAGAGCTTGCATGCAGCCTGGTTCTTAGAAGCAACCCTGTCCCTTCGCTGTAAAACTCCCCATAAACCCCACCAGTTTGGGACAGCGTTTTGGGGGCATGAACCTGCTGTGTCTACCTTTGCCTATCAAAAGTGAAAGTGAAGTTGCTCAGTCGTGTCTGACTCTTTGTGACCCCATGGACTGTAGCCTACCAGGCTCCTCCGTCCATGGGATTTTCCAGGCAAGAGTATTGGAATGTGTTGCCATTTCCTTCTCCAGGGGATCTTCCCAACCCAGGAATCAAACCTGGGTCTCCCTCATTGTAGGCAGATGCTTTTACTGTCTGAGCCACCAGGAAGTCTTATCAAAGTAATAAGGCTATTCTTTACTACTTCACCTAAAACTCTGTCTCTAAGATTTTACTCAGTACCAGTGTGCACAAAGGCTAAGTTTTGGCATCAGTATCCTTATAAAAAGAGGAAATCTGGACACATCAAGAGACACCAAAGGCGTGTATGCACAGCTCGATGGCCGTATGAAGAGGCGGCAGGGAGGTGGCCATCTGCAAGCCAAGAAAAGAGACTTCAGGAGAAACTGTTGGCAACTTAATCTTGAACTTCCATCCTCCAGAACTGTGAGAAAATATATTTCTTTTGTTTAAGACTCCGTAGATTGTGGTATTTTGCTATGGCAGGTGTAGTAAACTAATACAATATAGTAAGGAAAAGCAACCATTTGGAAGATAGAAAATTAAGAGGACTTTAGGAATACTGCAGGTAACAAATGTAATAAAATTGAAGAAAAAAATTTCCTAGAAAAAAATAGTCCTTACTCATTATATTTCTGTGTTTCCTTAAAAATTCTCTTTAAATTTCTTATCAATTAAGTTATATTTATCAGTTTTAAAAATGCTTGGAGACTATAAAGATGGCTTCAAATTTTTATAGAATGTTAATGTTAAATTCTTTCAGAGTGACTAAAGATGGAAATAATACAATATACAAATATGAATCTTCAGATTTCAAAATGAAACAAACCATCAAACCATAGAATTAGGAAATTAGGAAAAAATATCAGGAGACATTTACCAGAATGGCTATAATAAATAAAAGACAAAGGAAACACTGTTTCAAAATCTCATTATTTCCAGAATGGCAGTGTAAGGAGATCTAAGGACCGGGTGCCCTTACTGAAGCAACCGTAAGTAGTAGCTAGTAATAACTGAACAATATAATCAACATAGGATTGAACTGACACTACTCAGCACTCGGCTCAACAGAGCAAATACATACTTGTTCAAGCACCTGTGAAAAACCACAACTCCCCCAAGCTGCTAGATATAGCTATGCTTATTCTGCTCGTGAAGAAGTGAAACTGAGTCTCTCAGCCTACCATGCTACTCCATCCATGGGATTTTCTAGGCAAGAATACTGGAGTGGGTTGTCATTTCCTTCTCCAGAGGATCTTCCCAACCCAGGGATCAAACCCAGGTCTCCTGCATTGTAGGCAGACGCTTTACTGTCTGAGCCACCAGGGAAGCCCCTAGTCTGCTCATGCTGCTAAGACTGCTTAGTCACTTCAGTCGTGTCCATAGACGGCAGCCCAACAGGTTCCCCCATCCTTGGGACTCTCCAGGCAAGAACACTGGAGTGGGTTGCCATTTCCTTCTCCAATGCATGAAAGTGACAAGCGAACGTGAAGTCGCTCAGTCCTGTCCGACTCTTAGCAACCCCATGGACTGCAGCCTACCGGGCTCCTCCGCCCATGGGATTTTCCAGGCAAGAGTACTGGAGTGGGCTGCCACTGCCTTCTCCTATACATATATTCAAATATGTGTATTATATTTATACACACATTTAGATAGATATCCATATATCTGTTTGTGTGTGTTCTCAGTTGCTTAGTTGTGTTCGACTCTTGTGACTTCCCAGACTGTAGCCCACCAGGTTCCTTTGTCCATGGAATTCTCCAGGCAAGAATACTGGAGCGGGTTGCCATTTCCTACTCCAGGGGATCTTTCAAAATTCAGGGACTGAATCCGCGTTTCTTGCGCCTTCTGTATTGGCAGGCAGGGTTTTTACAACTGCGCCACCTAGAGGCTATGTCTATATCTATCCAAAATCACTGCAGATGGTGATTCATGAAATTAAAAGACGCTTACTCCTTGGAGGAAAAGTTATGACCAACCTAGATAGCATATTGAAAAACAGAGACATTACTTCGCCAACAAAGGTCCGTCTAGTCAAGGCTATGGGTTTTCCAGTGGTCATGTATGGATGTGAGAGTTGGACTGTGAAGAAAGCTGAGCGCCGAAGAATTGATGCTTTGGAACTGTGGTGTTGGAGAAGACTCTTGAGAGTCCCTTGGACTGCAAGGAGATCCAACCAGTCCATTCTGAAGAGATCAACCCTGGGATTTCTTTGGAAGGAATGATGCTGAAGCTGGAGCTCCAGTACTTTGGCCACCTCATGCGAAGAGTTGACTCATTGGAAAAGACCCTGATGCCTGGAGGGGTTGAGGGCAGGAGAAGGGGACGACAGAGGATGAGATGGCTGGATGGCATCACCGACTCCATGCACATGAGTTTGGGTGAACTCTGGAAGTTGGTGATGGACAGGGAGGCCTGGAGTGCTGCGATTCATGGGGTCAGAAGGAGTCGAACACGACTGAATGACTGAACTGATCTGAACTGAATTGAACTGATATTAACTCTAGCGCCCAAGAATATTTGATTACCAAATTTTTCAAATAGCTACATGAAACAGTAAAGATTAAGTATAATCTTGCAATTTCACAAAATTTTCTCGGAAAAGTTAAGCAACTTTCCCAGTGTCACTCAGCAAGCAAATGGCCGAACAAGGACCATACTCCTCCATCTCTTGACTTCAGGTTTCACGCTGCTTCTCCAGTCTAAACTGCACTACAGCCTTTTTCCGATTAACATGACAGAAGGCACATGCCTATTTACTGTGCAGTTCTATTTAGTTTATGACTATCATTTGGAATCCATTGAAACGGCAAAAGAAGCAGTGAGCCTATCAAAGCAGTTTTACTCAGTGTGGGTGGCTCTCTGAAGGGCTTTGTCTACTTCCACTGGAAGAAAGTGTGACACAAAGGTCAGATGATAGACATAATTTTCACCTACAGGAATTTGCACTAAGGGAATGTTTTGTACTAATTATTTGTACTAAGGGATATTTTTACTTGTAACAGAAGCTGTCTCAGTGGGTAAAGAATGCTTGCCATGCAGGAGACACTGGAGATGCAGGTTACATCCCTAGTCAAGAAGATCCTGCGGAGGAGGAAAATGGTAACCCATTCCAGTATTTTTGCCTGAAAAATCCCATGGACAGAGGAGCCTGGCAGGCAACAGTCTTTGGGGTTGCAAAAGAGTCAGACCCGACTGAACAACTAAGCACGCAGCACTGCTTTCCTTCCTTACAAAGCGGTGATTGTGAACCTTTGAAACAATTACTTAAATATATGTGTGTGCGGGTGGAGGATTTGAAAATCAAACCACATAGTTCAGCTAAATATAGCTTTTGTCAGGAGAAGTAATTTGTAAGCAAATAAAAATTACGGACTAGAATTCACTGTAGATGATAACTTGGAAATAATGTCTACTCTTTCCAGAGAATTTTCAGGCTGCGACCTCTGTACATCAATCCACACTGCCCCAGTGATGTGTAACTCTTGAAAGATAATCACCACTACAGAGAATAAATAGATACTTCATTCTGCTTTATAATGTGGTTCTTAAAACTGTAAAAACAATTTAAACTAATCAAGCTTGAAAGGCATTGGGGTTCAACTTAGAAACAAGAGTTTAGTCTCTTGTGAATGATTCATCCACATTACCTATAAAGGAAAAGGGTTTGCCGTTTTCATTCTGGTCAACGATAGCATTACTTATTATGGTACTATCTGTGTAGATGAATGTACACGAAATGTCCAATCTGCACCCCTTTCCCTCTTCTACTTAGCATTTCTGGGCAGGGGTGAATCCCAATTTGTAAATTATCTTACTGTTTGTCATCATGCTTTTCTTTTTTCCTTCAGAATCTGAGTTATCTTGTCTGAAGTTGAATCTGTTGCTCAACATTTTGAATTTAATTCAAATATCATTTTCCCTCAGTTATATGTGTGTCTACATGTACTTTTATATTCATCAATTAGCTGTTCGTGGAAGTTTGCTGTCTTTCATGTGGACATTTATGTTTAATTTGGCCCTCTCTGGTCCCTTTGGACTTTTTGTTGATATCATATATATAAAATATTGGCAGAGAAATTCATAATCAAATTTCTGATATATTTTCTTGTTTGAAAAGAAAAAGTGTTCAATTTGGGCAGTGCATCCTAGGCCATATCACACAGGGTACCCTGGATGGATGAGTTACATAGTTGCCCGGTTTCTTATTTAATAATATTAACTGTGAAGCCAGTACTACAGTAGACCAATAACTCCAGTGTGAACTTTTAAATTTAAATGTGTAGGAGGTGCTTCCTGCCTGAATACAATATTTTAAAACTTTGCATTATTCCATTAGGAAATATTTATTGAGTCCCCTCTATGAAGAAATTTCAGGAGCCTATTAAATATGCTTTTAGGTTTCAGATCGTGAGTTTCAAATGAAACAAGTCAATATAGCTTTATCTTGTTTGACACCCCTCCACCCCAACTACCTTTTATGCATGGTTATTCATGTATCATGCTGAAAGAAATCATGAGGGGACTAGGGGGAAGAATTTATCCCATAGGAACAATAAAGCAAAGTAAAACAAACTCTAAAATAGGGAAAAAGGAAGAACCTTTTAAAACTGTGTATTTTGTTTTCATAGAACAGGTGTCCATACACTTCCCCATACTCTCCATGAGCATTAATTAAAAGGAACTTTGGTATTTAACCAGCAACAGGCTTTGTTCTCTTTGGGTAACTTGGGGAACATACCATAGGCCTTGTGAAGATAATGATGTTCTCCCTTATTTAAAAAAATACAAACAAAACTACAATGTTGTTTCTCGGCATTCCAGCAATGAGAACTCTTGATCAACTGATACATGTACTTGTCAGTAGCACAAGGATAGTGCAGACATTTAATAGCTATTGTAGAGCTTTGAGAGAGATAGCAGGGCTATTAGAACCAGAGAAAGCATAAAGGTACTTTAAGGTGGGTTTGTCCTCATTTTGCCACCTATACATATGGAAAATGCTTATTAATTCTTGGATTAACCAGTACATCTAGTTTCCACATAATGCCATGCAACAAAGAGTTTATAGCATTTTGCAGTCATTTTCAAAGGAGATACAGAAAAATCATGTAGGATGGAAGATGCTCAGAATATGGTAAGACTGTTTCTCCAGGCTGCAAAGAGAAAGGACACTGAACTCATAAATTTCAGCAACAATTAGGCCTTTGTGCTATGTTATTAGAGTCTATTAGATGTGTGTCTTTACTTCCTCACAGCTCATTCCTCACTGCTGGCAAATTTATTAGACATATTACCCAGGATTATAAAGGAAAGCACTTTTTTTCCCCATTGTTATGCTTACAGGATAAAAAAAATTTTTTTTTCACCTTGAGCCACTGGAAGCAAATCAAAGTAAGAAATATAAGTTACTCCAAAGAGAGATCTGAGCGTAGTTCAGAAGTAAGGAACAAGACTGAAAATGAGAAATGTGTACATTTCACTTCTTGATTCAAAATAAGCCTTTTCAGTTGTCTTCCCTAAAAATCCTAAATACAGCTCTACTATTGCCGTCTATGTCACTTTTTTTTTTTTTGTTTTTGGTACAGTGCATCACAATTTCTGTATCCTAACCTCAACTCTACAAGATCAAGTCAACTTTAAGTTTAGAATTATAAGACAAAATAAAGTAAATAAACTACGTATTCTGGTTGCATATACTGGAACTTTGCTTTAAGTCTGGCTATTAACTGGGCTTCCCTGGTGGCTCAGACTGTAAAGAATCTGCCTACAATGCGGGAGACCTGAGTTCAATCCTCGGATCGGAAAGATCCCCTGGAGGAGCGCATGGTAACCCACTCCAGTATTCTTGCCTGAAGAATCCCCATGGACAGAGGAGCCTGGTAGGCTATAATCTGTGGGGTTGCAAAGAGTCAGACATGACCAAGTGGCTGAGCACATTCGTTGGATGCATAGGGAGGTTGTATTCATTAGGTAACTGGGATGGACCCTGGGACAACAGAATTGATGCCAGGTATAAAGCTAAGGCAGTGCCTGGCCTTCAACAGATGTGGCTAGCTGATTTATGATTGGAGCCTCCCTCTACCCTGGGGTTTTCCACTAAGAGGTTAGAGTTCAGGGGAGACACTTCCAATAATTGATTGTCAGATCTCTTGGCCATTCCTTCTACAGGTGTATGGAATGATAACGGAAGGAAAAATAGGAGTGTAGCTCTCTTGTCACTGAGGGTGAGAGTGGTGGCTGACACCAGGACTTGAGGTGAGAAGAGTTTAAAAATAAATTCAGAGGAGAAGACAAGGTCTAGGGACTGCTCAAGATGGGTAGTGAGGAATACTGTAACTCAGGGGCCATGTGGATACCAAAGGTTAGTTCTTTCAGTCCTTGTCTGATTTAAGGAAACATGGGCAGCAAAACAGGAGCCTAGAAAGTTTCTATATTATTATACTGCTTCATATCAATCACAAAGGTTGCAAGAGTGAAAACAAACTAATCCTCTTTCTAAGTTTTATCAGTGCATTTATTGCTATAGTTTGCTTTTTCAGAACGATATTACCATATATATCCCTGAGTCAGGAAGATCCACTGAAGGAGAAAATTGCAACCCACTCCAGGATTCTTGCCAGGCAAATTCCATGGATAAAGGAACTTGGTGGGCTACAGTCCATGGGGTTACAAAGAGTAGGACATGACTTAGCGACAGAGCACACACTCATGCACTAACATATATTAAAGAACAATTATTATATCTCAGAAACCTTAAGTAGAATGATTCCTCTAAATACTATACGTGTTACTTTTGTTTTATAGAAGAAACCAAGCTTCACAGAAGTTAAAGAAGTTGCCTAAGGTGACACATTAAATCGTAGATCCAAGATTCAGTGTCATGGCAAGTGATTGTGATTTTCCTGCCATGCCATGTGTACTTTTTATTTGCTAATTTTTGCTGGTCTGATTTTTTCATGCACCCAGGGTGCCTATTAGTTTAGTTCATTTAATTCTTAAGTTACTCTTCCACTGTTTTGATATTCTGTGGGTTGCAATGACAACTAGGATGTCCTTGAGGCAGAAGTGTCCTCTTGTGTGTTCAGCCTCACAGAAACCAGTACCCAACCCATGTGGCTAAGACCCAGGGGTTGACTCTGCCACACTTCAGAGCCGTTGACAAATTGTTCACAGCTGTCTGGGGTTAAAGAACTCATCTCTGAGAACTGACACTTTTTCATTCTCTTTTGAAAGAGACAAGTGTGCCTCCTTTTCTTCTGCACTTCTAAGGTTCCCTCTGCTTTGAAAATGGCCCCTACATTGCAGTTTGGCCTCACTAATATCTCCACTCTTGCATTCTTCTCAGACTTAATTTTCATTTTTAACTGTGACAGAAAAGCGTCTCATACCATTTGAACCTTTTCAGATGACATAAAAGAAGAGATATCATTACATCTCTTGTGAAACGAGACACTCGGCCACTTAGAAATGCTTCTCTGTTATTGCATTTAATTGGAAGGGGTGGCCTTTTACCACTGATGGTAGAAGAAAATGACCTTTGCATTCAACATGAAAAGGTATTGTGAACTGCTTGAGGTAGATGACTTATCAAATGATTGAGGTTAACTGATGTCAGCAGTTTTCAGAATGTTGATATCAGAAATAAAAATGAAAGTAAAATGACATATGGAAATATGTTTAGTAAACAGAAGAATTTTGAAGATTATCAGCTTTAATGAACAAATACACAAGAACTTAATTTTATTCTCACCCAAGTGCTTGCACCAACCTTGAAACGCCACTGATATATCAGTTGACAAAACTAGTATTTAAAATCTTACTCAATAAACATTCCTTTCTATCGCATTACTTTTTAATTCCTCAAAACTATTGCTGCCACAGGAGCTCCAATTACTTTTTTCTAGAGTTGGTTATTATAAAGTTTCTAGTTTTTAATTTCCTCATGCTGCATAAAGGAACCTAAATCACAATTTATAATTTGCTTGGCCTACAACTGAGTACTGTTTAAGGAATTGTAGAGAAGCCACATGACAATAATTAAAAGTGTTTCATGCCACACTGTGAATTTCCAAAATATTCAACAGCTTGTTCTAAATAAGTGCTAAAAAATAAATATATTATTTGGACTACATCAGGTATTAAATCTTTCTTTTTTCCTCCAACAAGCTTTTAAGAGGCCAAGGGTTTCTACAGAAATAGAGTTTAAAGCATTCACTGTGCTAGCATAGTATAATTCTAGGCAAAATAACAACCTGCATCTTTGAAGAGGTCACATTAGCTGTGTACATTAAAGATATACTGCCAATCACCTGTGAGATTTAAATTTTCTAGTAATTCCATTAAAAAAAGGGAAAAATGTGAAATTAATTTAATAATATTTTGGGGTGTGTGTGTGCTTAGTTTCTAAATTGTGCCTGACTCTTTGTGACTCCATGGACAGTAGCCCACCAGGCTCCTCTGTCCATGGGATTTTCCAGGGAAGGATACTGGAATGGTTTGCCATTTCCTCCTCCAGAGGATCTTCCTGACCCAGGGATCAAACCTGCCTCTCTTGAATTGGCAGGCAGATTCTTTATCACTGAGCCGCAAGGGCAGGCCATTTTATTAATCCAGTATGTCCAAAAAATTAACAGTTCAACATGTAATCAATTTTTAAAATTATTAATAAAAATCTTGCTTTTATTTGTACTAAATTTTTGAAGTTTGGTGAATATTTTATGCTTACGACACCTCTCACTTTTACTTGCAACACTTAAAATATGGCCAGTCTCAATATGGACTGGCTGTATTTTAAGTGTTAAATGCTCATATATTGCTAATGGCTATTGTATTGAACAACCTATGGTTATGCTAATAATAGAGGTACTCTGTTAAAAGAAAGTGAAGGAGGATGTGGCCAGCAGTGCAAAGCAGTAAGACCCTGAGCTCTCCTCCTGCCATGGACACACCAAAATTACAACTACTGTAGAGTAGCTATCCATGAGAATGGCCTGAAGACTAGCAGAAAGATTTTCCGCAGCTGAATTTATAAAGAAAGAACCAGAGCAAGATAGGTAGGAGGGCAAAGATGTGATACAGCCTAGACCTACACTTTCTGGCAGGCAAACCACAAATAGGAGGATAATCACTAATGTAGTTTGCCACATCAGGTAGTCGACTTGAGGGCCCTGCACGGGAAAGATGAGCCCCTATAATGTCTGGCTCTGAAAGTCAGACTTCTTCCACATAGGAGAGATGGAGGGCTGTATGAAACAGAGACTCTGCTCTTAAAGGACACATGCAAACTCATGTATGCTGAGTCCCAGCACAGAAGCAATAATGAGAAAGCTCTTTACTGATCTTGAGAGACTCCTGGCAAGCTGACAGGAAATTGGTACTCCCTCTGAGAATACAGATGTTGGAGAGAGTCGTTTGGGGAAGCTTGTTGTACCATGAAGAAACTGGTGTTGACAAGTGCCATTTTGGAGTCTTCTTGTAGCCTATTAATGCTGGGGGCTTTCCCACCCATCAGTGGGCCGGCACCAGTCCCAACACCTGCCGAACCTTGTAACCAACTGCTTAGAGAACTGCCCCTTCCCACTGGCAGGTTGGCACCAACTCCAGATATGTCCATCATAGAAGGAAGGGCCCATGCAGTTCACACAGGGAGTGCCACAGAGCATATAGCTCTGGTGATTAAAGGGAAGTGTGCTGCTGGGTCCTATAGCTTATGTCCTAGAGATGCTAAGATTAGGAAATGTAACTTCTCTAAGTAGGAAATGCAGGAAATGTAATTGACCTATCTAACAAATAGAAATAAATACAGAGAATTAGGGGAAAATGAGGAAACAGAGGAATATGTTCTGAATGAAGGGAAAAACAAAACCTCAGAAGAACTAAGCAAGGTGAAGATAAGTGATTTACTTGCTAAAGGGTTCAAGGTAGTGATCATAAGGATGTGCAACAAAGTTGGGAGAAGAACTGATGCAAATAGTGACAATTTTAACAAAATGTTAAGAAATATAAAAAAAGAGCTAGACAGAGCTGAGGAATACAGTAAATGAAATAAAAAAAATACACAGTCAAACACAAAAGCAGTAGATTAGATGGTACAGAGGAACGGATCAGCAAAATGAAAGCCAAACTGGTGGAAATCATCTGAGCTGAAGAGAGAGAGAAAAAGAACTAAAATAAATGATAATAAGAGATCTTTGGTACAAAGTCACAAATAATAACATTTGCTTATGAGGAAGAGTGTCAGAAGGTGAAGAGAGAGACAGAAAGAAAAGGGCAAAGAACTTATTTAAAGAAATAATAGCTAAAAGCTTCTCTAACATTTTAAAGAGGCAGAAAAAGAAGGAAGATATTCAGGTTCAGGAAACACAGGATTCTCAAACAAGATAAAACCAAAAATGTCTACACCAAGACACATTATAATTAAAATGGCAAAAACAAAGGCAAAGAGAGAAGCTTAAAAGCAGGAAGATAAAAACTGCTAGTTATATGCAAGGGAACTCCTGTAAGATTATCAGCTGCTGCTGCTGCTGCTAAGTCGCTTCAGTCGTGTCCGACTCTGTGCGACCCCAGAGACGGCAGCCCATCAGGCTCCCCCGTCCCTGGGATTCTCCAGGCAAGAACACTGGAGTGGGTTGCCATTTCCTTCTCCAATGCATGAAAGTGAAGAGTGAAAGTGAAGTCGCTCAGTCGTGTCCAACTCTTAGCGACCCCATGGACTGCAGCCTACCGAGCTCCTCCGTCCATGGGATTTTCCAGGCAAGAGTACTGGAGTGGGGTGCCATTGCAGCTAACTTTTCTCAAAAAACTTGTAAGCCAGAAGGGAGTGGCACAATATGTTCAAAGTGATGAAAGTTAAAAAAAAAAAAAAAAAGAAAGAAAAAAAAAAAAAAAACCTTGTACTCATCAAGGCTGTCATTCAGACTTAGAGATGAGATAGAATGTTGCTGCTGCTGCTGCTGCTAAGTCGCTTCAGTCGTGTCCGACTCTGTGCGACCCCATAGACGGCAGCCCACCAGGCTCCCCCATCCCTGGGATTCTCCAGGCAAGAACACTGGAGTGGGGTGCCATTTCCTTCTCCAAGGCTTGAAAGTGAAGACACTTAGTCATGTCCAACTCTTAGTGACCCCATGGACTGCAGCCTACCAGGCTTCTCTGTCCATGGGATTTTCCAGGCAAGAGTACTGGAGTGGGGTGCCATTGCCTTCTCCGGATAGAGTGTTAAACAAACTCAAAAAATTTCAGTAGCACTAAGCCAGCTTTATAAGAAATATAAAAGGGACTTCTCTAAACAGAAAAGACCACAAATGGAAATATGAAAATTACAAAAGGAAGATTCTCATTGGTAAAGGCAAACATATGCAAATGTAGCAGATCAACCACTTACAAAGCTAGAGGAAGGTTAGAAGAGAAAAGTAGTGAATCAGCTATATCCGCAATTAGTAGTTAAGGGGATACAGAAAACTAAAAGACATAAAATATGATATGAAAAACATCAAACCTGGAAGGGAGAGTGAAAAATGAAGGGTGGTTAGAATCCATTTAAATGGAAGGGATCACCAGCTTAAATTATGTTTGGGCATATACTCAGTTGCTTCAGTCATGTCTGACTCTGTGTGACCCCGTGGACTGTAGCCCGCCAGGCTCCTCTGTCCATGGGATTCTCTAGGCAAGAATACTAGGGTGGGTTGCCATGTCCTTCTCCAGGGAACTTCCTGACCCAGGGATCAAATCTGTGTCTCCTGCATTGGCAGACAGGTTCTTTACCACTAGTGCCACCTAGGAAGCTCAACTGAAAAGTATATATACTTGTTTATATATTTATATGTATATGTATGTGTATATATGTATATATATGGATGTATTTATTGCTATATACATACCTCATGGGGACCACAAACCAAAAAGCTATAATAAATACATACAGACACACACATAAAGAGAAAGGAATTCAAACCTAACACTCAAGGACAATGACAAGGAACATCAAAAGAAAAAACAAAAAAGAACTACAAAAGCAACGAGAAAGTAATTTAAAAAGTGGCAATAAGTACATACCTACCAAAAATTAAATGTAGGACTAAATGTTCTATTGAAAAGACAGCATGGCTAAATGAATAAAAAAATAACACCCCCATATATGCTGCTTGTAAGAGACTCACTTGTGACCTAGTGTCACACAGACTGAAAGTGAGGGGATAGAAAAGATATTTCATACAAATGGAAATGAAAGACAGCTGAGGTAGCAATACTTGATTCAGAGAAAACAGATATTAGAACAAAGACTGTAACAATAGACAAAGATGGACATTACATACTGATCAAAGGATCAATCCAATAAACAGATATAAGAATTATAAATATGCATGTACCCAACATAGGAGCACCTAAATGCATAAAGCAAGCTTTAACAAATTAAACAGAGAAACTGACACAGTATTAGCAGGAAAATTTAATACCTCACTTACATCAAATGATAGGTCATCCAGACAGAAGATGATCTGTAAAGAAATACTGGTCTTCAATGACAAACTACACCAAATGGCCTTAATAGGTATCTGCAGAACATTTCACCCAAAGCAGTAAAATATGCATTCTTTTCACATGGGCTTCCCAGGTGGCACTAGAAAAAATAGAAAATTAAAGGCCAATATAATATGCCTGATGAATATAGATGCAAAAATCCATAACAAAATATTAGCAAATGAAATTCAACAATACCTTAAAAGAATGATACACTATGATCAAGTTGAATTTGTTCCAGGGATACAAGGATAGTTCAGTATTCACAAATTAAACTATATGATACACTATATTAACAAATTGAGCAATAGAAACTATATGATAATCTCAATAGATTCAGAAAAATATTTGACAAAATTCAACATCCATTTATGATAAAAGTTCATCAAAGTGGCTGTCAAGAGGGCATACCTCAACATAATAAAGGTGAGGTATGGCAGATCTACAGCCAACATCATACTCAATGGTAAAAAAACCTGAAAACATTTCCAAGGAAGAAGACAAGGATGCCAATGTCACCACTTTTATTCTACATAGTATTAAAAGTCCTAGTCACAGCAATGAGACCAAAAAAAAAAAAAAAATCCAAGTTGGAAATGAAGTAAAACTGTCACTGTTTGCAGATAGCATGATACTATGTAAAAGTATTAGAACTAATAAATAGATTCAGTGAAATTGCATATGATATAAAATTAACATACATAAGTTTGTTGCATTCTTATACACTAACAATGAAGTAGTCAAAAGATAAATTAAGACAGTGCTATTTATAATTATACCAAAAAGATTGAAATATCTAAGAATACATCTAACCAAAAAGACCTGTACTCAAAACTATAAGACATTGATGAGATAAGTTGAAGATGAAACAAATGGATAGCTATACCATGCAGATAACCATCCAAATACCAAAGGATTTTTCACAGAAGTTGAACAAATAATTCCAAAATTTGTATGGAACCATGTTAGCCAATCTTAAGAAAGAAGAACAAAGTTAGAAATACCATGCTCATTGATTTTAAATTAAATTACAAAGCTACAGTTATAAAAATACTACAGTACAGGCACCAAACAAGACATCAAGATCAATTCAACTGAATAGACAGCCCAGGAATAAACTCACACTAATATGGTCAGTTAATCTATGGCAAAAGTAGGCAAGAATATACAATGGGGAAAAGACTGGATTTTCAATAAATTGTGTTGAGAAAACTGGATAGCTATATGCAAAAGAATCAAATTGGACTACTTTCTCATACCATATAGTCAGACATGACTGAGCATACACACACATACTCATACCATATACAAAATAAACTAAAAATGGACTAAAGACACATTTAACTTAAATTTTAGACATTAATTTGTAAAACTTTTAGAAGGAACCATAGGTGATATGCTCCTTGACATTGGTCTTAGTAATATTTCCTTGCTAAGCAATGTCTATCTCCCCACACAAGGGAAACAAAAGAAAAAAAATAAAAAATGGGACTGCATCAAACTAAAAACCTTTCTTTACATTAAAGGAGAGTGTAAACAAAACAAAAATGTAGCCTCTTCAATGGGAGAATATATTTGCAAACTATATATCTGATGAGGAATTAAAATCCAAAATATACAAGGAGCTCAAAAACTTCCCTGGTGGTGCAGAAGTTAAAGCATCTGCCTGCAATATGGGAGACCTGGGCTCGATCCCTGGGTCAGGAAGATCCCCTGGAGAAGGAAATGGCAACCCACTCCAGTATTCTTGCCTGGAGAATCCCATGGAGGGAGGAGCTTGGTGGGCTACAGTCCAGGGATCGCAAAGAGTCGGACACAACTGAGCGACTTCACTTTCACTTTCTTTCAGCAACTTAACATCAAAAAAAACCCCAAACAACTCAGTTTTAAAAATGAACAGAGGAACTAAATAAACAATTTTCCAGGTGAGATATACAATAGCCACAGATACATGAAAAGATTTTCAGCATCCCTAATCATCAGTTCAGTTAACTTCAGTTCAGTCGCTCAGTCTGTCTGACTCTTTGCGACCCCATGAATCGCAGCACGCCAGGCCTCTCTGTCCATCACCAACTCCCGGAGTTCACTCAGACTCACGCCCATTGAGTCAGTGATGCCATCCAGCCATCTCATCCTCTGTCGTCCCCTTCTCCTCCTGCCCCCAATCCCTCCCAGCATCAGAGTCCTTTCCAATGAGTTAACTCTTTGCATGAGGTGGCCAAAGTACTGGAGTTTCAGCTTTAGCATCATTCCCTCCAAAGAAATCTCAGGGCTGATCTCCTTCAGAATGGACTGGTTGGATCTCCTTGCAGTCCCTCCAAGGGACTCTCAAAGAGTCTTCTACAACACCACAGTTCAAAAGCCTCAATTCTTCAGCTCTCAGCTTTCTTCACAGTCCAACTCTCACATCCATACATGACCACTGGAAAAACCATAGCCTTGACTAGATGGACTTTTGTTGGCAAAGTAATGTCTCTGCTTTTAAATATGCAAGTATGCAAATATGTTGGTCAGGGAAATGCAAATCAAAACCACAATGAGATACCACCTCACACATGTCAGAATTTGTGTGTGTTTAGTATCAGTTGCATCCGACTCTTTTCGACCCGATGGACTGTAATCCACCAGGCTCCTCTGTCCATGGGATTCTCTAGGCAAGAATACTGTAATGGGTAGCCATTTCCTTCCCCAGGATAGCTTCCCAACCTAGGGGTTGAACCTGGGTCTCCTGAATTGCAGGTGGATTCTTTACCATCTGAGCCACCAGGGAAGCCCAATAACTTTGTGTGCATGCTCAGTCACCTCAGTTGCATCTGACTCTTTGGGAACTCATGGACTGTAGCTGACCAGGCTCCTCTGTCCATGGAATTCTCTAGGCAAGAGTACTGGAGTGGGCTGCCATTCCCTTCTTCAGAGGATCTTCCTGACCCATGGATCGAACCTGGGTTTTCTGCATTGGAGGTGTATTCTCTACTCACTGAGCCACCAGGGAAGCCTGATCTAGCAATTTTACTTCTGGGTATTTACCCAAAGAAAGCAAAAACACTAATTTGAGAAGATATAAACATTTCAATGTTCCTCACACCATTAAATATGATAGCAAATATGTGAAGCAAACTGAGTGACCATCGATAGGCAAATGGATAAAGATATGGTGTGTATATATATATATACACATACATATATATATACACACACAATGGAATAGAGTGAGTGAATGGATTAAAAGGAATAAACTTCCTGTTTTATAATTAAAAGTCATGGGGATGTAATATACAGCATAAGGAATGTGGTCAACAATATTGTAATAACTTTATATAGGGACAGATCATACTAGACTTATTATCATGGTGATCATTTCATACGTGAATGCCAAATTACTATGCATCACACCTGAAACTAACAAATCATCTATATTTTAATTTAAAAGAAAATAAAAAGAAGTGAGAACAGTTATTCAGAGCTCTTCTTGTATTAAACAACATTTCCAATATGTGTGTGTGTGTGTATGTGTGTTAGTTCCTCAGTCATGTCTGACTCCATGTGAACCCATGGACTGTAGCCCGCCAGGCTCCTCTGTCCATGGAACTCTCCAGGCAAAATTACTGGAGTGGGTTGCCATAACCTTCTCCAGGGGATCTTCCTGACCCAGGAATTGCAGCTGGGTCTCCTGCATTACAGGCAAAGTCTTTACCATGTGAGCTACCCAGGAAGTCCTTCCAATACATGTAGTTCTGTTTTATTCTATGCTATAAATATTTTAGAACAACTGCTAAATTCAAGACAACATTTTGGGACTATGACAACTAAATATATTAATAAAACAAAACCAGTTCCTGCCCTCAAGGAATTTGCTATCTGGTAATATGTAGAATTTCTGTAAACGATACTAGCATTTGCTATTCAATGAACATATGTCACAAATAGTGCTGAGCAATTAAAGTTGAATTTTTCTCTCATTGTGAAACATACCATTGAAAGATTAGCTTCTTAAATTTTGTACAAGCAGAATAAAAATAAAAATATTTCTGAGTTATAAACTTGCTAATATGTATGGCAGGAATGCTGGTAAATTTTAAATGCATTTTATAAATACCTAAAAGGTTGGGTTAAAAGAGTATTACATTAAGTTTTTCAACTTTTTTATTTCACACATATGAATTTATTCATAAATTTATTTCATAATTATTATTTATGTTTATTTAATAGGAAATTCTAATCAAGCAGTAGTGGCCTAGGATTTCTAGGCATTGAACTAAAAATTACTGAAAAAATGAAAAATTGTTTTCTGAAAAAAAAATTGCTTTCTGAAAACACTGTATTAAACAATGTGTTAATTATTATCAGGAAAAAATAACTGGACACAGATCCCACTCTAAAGATACTTCTATATTTAATTTAAAAAATGGACCCTGTAAGCAACTAAATTGTATATTGCTGTATATTGTCACCCTGTTATTTAACTTATATGCAGAGTACATCATGAGAAATGCTGGGCTGGAAGAAGCACAAGCTAGAATCAAGATTGCCAGGAGAAATATCAATAACCACAGATATGAAGATGATACCACCCTTACAGCAGAAAGTGAAGAGGAACTAAAGACCTTCTTGATGAAAGGGAAAGAGGAGAGTGAAAAAGTTGGCTTAAAGCTCAACATTCAGAAAACGAAAAGCATGGCATCTAGTCCCATCACTTCATGGGAAATAGATGGGGAAACAGTGGAAACAGTGTCAGACTTTATTTTTTGGGGCTCCAAAATTACTGCAGATGGTGATTGCAGCCATGAAATTAAAAGACACTTACTCCTTGGAAGGAAAGTTATGACTAACCTAGATAGCATATTAAAAAGCAGAGACATTGCTTTGCCAGCAAAGGTCCATCTAGTCAAGGCTATGGTTTTTCCAGTGGTCATGTATGGATATGAGAGTTGGACTGTGAAGAAAGCTGAGCACTGAAGAATTGATGCTTTTGAACTGTGATGTTGGAGAAGACTCCTGAGAGTCCTTGGAGGGACTCCAAGGCGATCCAACCAGTCCATTCTAAAGGAGATCAGTCCTGGGAGTTCATTGGAAGGACTGATGCTAAGCTGAAACTTCAGTACTTTGGCCACCTCATGCAAAGAGTTGACAGATTCGAAGAGACCCTGATGCTGGGAGGGATTGGGGGCAGGAGGAGAAGGGGACGACAGAGGATGAGATGGCTGGATGGCATCACCAATTCGATGGACATGAGTTTGAGTAAACTCCAGGAGTTGGTGATAGACAAGGAGGCCTGGTGTGCTAGGATTCATGGGGTCACAAAGAGTCGGACACGACTGAGTGACTGAACTGAACTGAAGCAACTAAATATTGCCAGGAAGGAGGTGACAGGTGTTTTAAGAGATCCAGGAAGGTGCTATACATTTTCATTCAGTTCAGTTCAGTTCAGTCGCTCAGTCGTGTCCGACTCTTTGCGACCCCATGAATCGCAGCACGCTGGGCCTCCCTGTTCATCACCAACTCCCGGAGTTCACTCAGACTTGCGTCCATCAAGTCAGTGATGCCATCCAGCCATCTCATCCTTGGTCGTCCCCTTCTCCTCCTGCCCCCAATCCCTCCCAGCATCAAAGTCTTTTCCAATGAGTCAACTCTTCACATGAGGTGGCCAAAGTACTGGAGAAAGAAAACAGATGAGAAATTAGTGTTGTACTTGAATTAAAAAAAAACAAAAAACCCTGATGTTTCAGTCTGAAAAGGTGCAAAAAATACATATATTATTTGAAATCACTTCAGCCATCTATGATCATTTCCTTCTTCTCTGGATGAGCCTTTTCCTCCCCTGCTTCTCCTTTCAAGATGCTTAAATATAGGAGGAGGGAAGGGGTTTTCAAGTCCTCATGGTAATAGGAAAAAGCAGGATTGTTATGGACTGAATTGTGTTAAAACTGCTTCAGTTCATACGCTGTAGCCTTAATCTCCAAGGTGGCTGAATTTGGAGAAAGGGCCTTAAGGAGGTAATTAAGGTTGCTGCTAAGTCACTTCAGTCTGTCCAACTCTGTGTGACCCCATAGATGGCAGCCCACCAGGCTCCCCCGTCCCTGGGATTCTCCAGGCAAGAACACTTAAGTGAGGTTATAAGTGTTAGTCCTATTCTGATAAGACTAATGTCCTTATAAGATGATGAAGAGACACCCCAGAGAACACTCTCTGTCTCTGTACATAAGCACAGAGGAAAGACCAGGTGAACACAGAGCGAGAAGGCAACCATCTTCAAGCCAGGGAGAGAGCTCTCACCAGAAACCAACCCTGATGGCCTCATGGTCTTTGGTTTCAGCCTCCGGAATTGTAAGAAAATACATTTCTCTAGTATTGCCACTAGTCTGGAGTATACTGTTATGGCAGCCTTAGCCAGTTAATGCATGGTCCCATGGAAGGATGTGCTAATATTGACTGGTTGTAACATTCACATAGGTTTGTTTTTCTGGAGTGATGTTAGGGTTTGGTGGTGGTAAGGGCAACAATCTTTGGGTCTTGGAAACACTGACAGGCAGACTCTTAACTCTCACTTTATTTAGACTTCTTATCTCTATAGTATTTTCTTTCAATGGCAACAGGTGTTTAATTTTCAAAACTGCAATACCAGGAAGGAGAAAAAGTGGAAAGTACAAGAGAGTAGAAGAAAGAGGTGAAGAGAAAGATAAGAAAAGCTAGTAAAAACTGTATTTGATGCATGATAGCACAGATGCATTTCTGCTATATAGAAACAGACATGTTAAATACTAAATGATTGGAAAGCTAGAATCTTGATACATACCATGCCAACTCAAACTACTAATGGAAAGTATTTATATGTACTAATTCTGTTTAATAGTGGCATCATGGACTCAATGGACGTGAGTCTGAGTGAACTCCAGGAGTTGGTGATGGACAGGGAGGCCTGGCGTGCTGCGATTCATGGGGTCGCAAAGAGTTGGACATGACTGAGTGACTGAACTGAACTGAACTGAACTGAGTGACATTTATTTACTATACGCCAGAACTTAAGCCAAAAATTTTTACGTATTTGTCTTATTAGCATCTCATTTAGCAGATGAGGTGTAAGAGATGTTTAGAATGTCACAGTATTCAGTGATAGAACTTGGATTTAAATCCAGATATATCTTTTTTTTAAATTAATTTTTATTTTTTAGTTTGTTTTGCTTTACAATACTGTATTCGTTTTGCTATACATTGACATGAATCAGCCACGAGTGTATATGAACTCCCAATCCTGACCACCCCACCCTCCCGCCCCACACCA
>SJXQ01006313.1:222080-343098 GCA_006408695.1 Aepyceros melampus | reverse complement strand
AAAAATCCATAGCTTTGACTATGTGGAATGGAAAGGCTGGCTGCTTATATGAGAAAAAGAGAGATCAGGGGAAATGGAGCTTCATTTAGGACAAGACAGGTTGGGGATGAGATAACAGGAGAGAAGGGTCACTGAGACCCAACATCAGTGGGGTTAGACTCTACGAAACACCACAGTATTGTCATTCTGAGGTCTCTTGAGATGTTATTTTGTTAGTGTATAACTGATTTATTATTAACTTGCAAGAACTAGCCCAGATTTCAGAGTGTGTCCCACTCACCCAGTGAGCAGTGCTTTAAGCACCAGAGAGTCTGCTCATGGTTTGAGGATGGAAGGCTTTTAAAGAGCTCTTCTGACCAAGGGTATGTGACATGCATGCTCTTCGGAGTTAAAGATTTCCAAACCTACAGGAGTTATTTCATTCATTTACTTAATAAACATTAGTCAAACACCTACTCCACTAATCCTCAAGCATACAATGGTGATAAATCAAACAACGAAGGTTCCTGACTTCAAAGAGCTGACATTTGAGATGGAGAGGCTAGTCAGGAATAACAACAAAAAAGCAAAACAAAACAACTTTAAAATGAAGATCACCTAATGACTGTGGTAAGTGCTATGAAAGAATAGAGAGAGAGTGATGACAAACAGCAGAGAAGCCACCCTGAGGAGCTGACATTGGAGCCGTGACTGGAAGGATAAACCGGCCATACAAAGAACAACAGAAAAAGAAAATTCCAAGCAGAGGAACAGCCTGGAGTCCTCTGGAGAGGGAGGGAGGCAAGGTTCAAAGGTATACCAGAGCCAGTTCCTACAGAGGGATGCAGACCAGTTTTAGAGAATTTTATTTTATGTATCATTGCAGAATAACCTTTTCCCATGACTTCCAATTAAGGCCATGTGTAAAGTAGGATAAACGAAAAATTTCCAGCTACAGACACCTAGAAACACTGGATAAAATCTCAATTTTGTTTTCAAAAACTAAGTGCAAAACTGAACTCAGGAAAAATAAAGGGAGAGTCCCAGGTGCCTGTGAGCAAAAGAGTAAATACTGACTTAGAAGTGGCATGCAGGAACATTCTGGATGCAGGAAAGGTTTTCAATTTTGATCTGGATGATTGTTAAATGAGTGTAGATTTATATAAAGAGCAACTAAGCTGTGTATTTATGACTTGACAGTTAACTACAGATTTTATACATTGATAAAAATTTAAATAAATCAAACAGGAAAAACAGGGAAACCAATTAGAATGGCAATCAGGTTTTTTTCAAAGGCAATCATAGAAGCTATCATCCAAATGAGTAACATTTCAATGTACTAAAAACAAATATATAAGTCTAGAACTCCATAATCTATTAAACTATCATTCAGAAACACAGACAAAATAAAGACATGTTTAGACATAGAAGGTTACCAACCACTGATCCTCACTGTGAATAGATTTAAACAAAAACAAAATTGCATCTAATAGAAAAGAATAAGAAGCAACAATGACCGGTGGAAAATGTGTTACAGACACCACTGATCTACACTCCCATATTTAAGGACCATCAAATCAGATGATGATTGAGGTTTATTGCATGGGGCTTTTAAAGACAAATTCTGTGTGTCTTTGTTCTTGCATCTATAATACAGAGATGATAATTGTCATCTTCTGCACATAATAATTGTAAAGATTAAGTGTGTGCATGACCATCCCTGGAACAGTGCCTGGCAGCAGTGAGCTATTATTACATATTATATGTCTGAACCCTTGACAGAAAGCCTTGCTCTCCTATCCTCTGTCCAAATAGTTTTTTTCATCACTTCCATGACTCTTTTTCCTTACATATCACAAATGGCTTATTTTCTACCTAAATTCTTCAAGATGTTCATTAAACTATTTTTTAGAAAGAGTACTGGGGATCCATTGAAGGGTTCTAAACCAAAGAGTAGAAGGCTCTGGTTTGCATTTAATTTATATATTATTTTATAATTTTGAAAAAGCTCTCCTGAACATACTCCTATTTGAGTTTTTGCTGGATCTAGATAGTGTTTGTATTGTTACTCCTATTTTATAGATGAGAAAGCTAAGCCTCTGAGAGGTCTTGCAGGTGGTGCATGACAATCTGGTTTACATTTTTAAATGATCTGTATGGGAAATAGGCAAGAGGGTAAGAATGAAAGTCAGGAAGTCACTTACAATGCATTCCAAAAGAAAAGTGGGAGCTGATAGTGCTCAGCTCAGCATAAATTAAGGGCAAATGTAGCAAAATAATAGAAGCAAAAGATACATGTTAGGATGTAAATTGATTACTAAGGAACCACTGAAAAAACTGCGTGCATATGTGCGTGTTCAGTAGTGTGCTACTCTTTGCCACCCCACAGACTGCAGCTTGCCAGGCTCCTCTGTCCATGAAATTTTCCAGGCAAGAATATACTGGAGTGGGTTGCCATTGTAAAAAGTTAACATCCAGATTCTCAAAAATCAGAAAATACAACTCTGAAAACTGTCTCATGGCAATCTAGTATCTTTTGTTTATGCAATACTTTCAAAAATCCTAGATTTCTATCCTAACTTATCTTCAGCTATACAGTTGCAGACTGTATGGTTCTTATTCCCTTGACTTTGATCAACTGATTGAATCTGCCTATATGTTTCCCTCTCCCTCCTCTGTTCCATGCACCAAGAAGTTTTATGCATACTTCAAAGACTGACTCAGATTTCATCTTCTGCACCCCCAGATCTTCTGCAGGGGGGCATTGATAGTTCCTCCCCTTATTTCCCAAATGGGCTATGTCCACAGTATCAATGGACCGTCCCTTATTGAAGTCTACCTTATCTTACAGTTACCTGCATTATCACTCTCCCTGGATTACAAAATCCTAAAAATTAAGGGAAATGTGATATTCACTCTGCATCCTTTATATCTCCAGCTTTAAAACTATTAAAGGAATTGAAGTGAAAAGGGAGTCACCATCATTGAATGACTTGAACAATGAGTCCTCTGGAAAAAAGAAAGGACCAACTACCTCAGCGCCCAGCATACGGTGCCTCTGGCTACATCATCTCCAAAAGTTTGAGTGTCGGACCTGATTTGACCAAAAACATATACCCACTGCCAAGTACCAGAGAGGAGAGAAAAAAGCTGAAAGCAAAAAATACTCCTGCCTTAGGCACCTTAATATTCTTGCAGTGAAAAGGGAAAAAGAGGAATGAGCTTTTCTCTCCCTTTTCTGAGAACAAGAAGATGAAGAGAACACTGAGCAGCCTGAACATTCCTAGTTGTGTGTGTGTGTGTGTGTGTGTGTGTGTGTGTTTACCTTAACTGCTCCTTCCTAACTCTGCAGGTCTGTAAGTTTGCTTTTCTGCCCCCTAACTCTGCAGGAGCTACAGTTCACATTTTCTCCTTGGATTCTATGCTAAATACATCCCCTGTCTGGTGTTGACCCTTACAAGATGCTTCCCCTTACAGTCACATATCAGAATCCAGCAGAGCCACCGAACTGAGTTACTGACGCCAGTCTAGTCTTTGAAAAAATGCAAGAGGAAGAAATCAAGATCCTATCACCTTTGTTGCTCATCACAACTCCTGACTAGAAACCTTTGCTTTATATAAGTCATGGAGGAGGGGGGCGCAGACTCTGAGGCATGAGCCTTCTGTGTTCCCCTCTCCACCAGCTGAGAATAAAAGCTACCTTGCTATTTCCTTCCAACTCTGTCTCCGTATTTTTCATTCGGTTTCGGAGGGCAGAGAAGGCCAAAATTTTGGCCGGCAACAATATGGAGATGTTATCCTTAGCTAAAAACAGGAAAACATCTTTATTAGCATTTTGCTATTTTGTATTCTATTCCTGCACTTTTGTGATTGCCAAAGTTTGCCCCATGAGGTGCATCGTGGATACCAACACATTAGGAATCAGAAAGCATCCATGGAATAGTGAAGAGGGTCCAGTTTAAGAGACTTATTGAATGGAAATAGAAATTGACCTTACACAGAAAAGCAGCTAGATGTGCTCTGAGTTAAGAGGATAATGTAGTCTCCAAAGTTCACTTGAGGACAGAGATTACAGCCTCTCAGACAGAATGTGGCAAACGCGTCTGCAGGGTTCATGTCCTCGCAGGGTGGCTGTTTGAGACGTCTCCATAGAACTATATACAGGCCTTCTCCTGAAGAGCCTAAAGCCTAATTAAAAATATGTTCAGTTCAGTTACTCAGTCGTGTCCAACTCTTTGAGACCCCATGACTGTGGGACGCCAGGGCTCTCTGTCCATCACCAACATCCAGAGTTTACTCAAACTCGTGTCCATTGAGTCAGTGATGCCAAAACCATCTCATCCTTTGTCATCCCCTTCTCCTCCCACCTTCAAACTTTCCCAGCATCAAGGTCTTTTCCAATCAGTCAATTCTTCACATCAGGTGGCCAAAGTATTGGAGTTTCAGCTTCACATCAGTCCTTACAATGAATATTCAGAACTGATTTCTTTTAGGATGGACTGGTTGGATCTTCTTGCTGTCCAAGGGACTCACAAGAGTCTTCTCCAACACCACAGTTCAAAAGCATCAATTCTTTGGCACTCAGCTTTCTTTATTGTCCAACTCTCACATCCATACATGACTACTGGAAAAACCACAGCTTTGACTAGACAGAACTTTGTTGGCAAAGTAATGTCTCTGCTTTTTAATATGCTGTCTTGGTGGGTCACAACTTTTCTTCCAAGGCACAAGCGTCTTTTAATTTCATGGCTGCTGTCAGTGATTTTCGAGCCCAAGAAAAGAGTCTGTCACTGTTTCCACTGTTTCCTCATCTATTTGCCATGAAGTGATGGGACCAGATGCCATGATCCTAGTGTTCTGAATGTTGACTTTTAAGCCAACTTTTTCACTCTGCTCTTTAACTTCATCAAGAGGCTATTTAGCTCTTCTTTGCTTTCTGCCATAGGGTGGTGTTATCTGCATGTCTAAGTTTATTGATATTTTTCCTGGCAATCCTGATTCCAGCTTCTGCTTCATCCAGCCCAGCGTTTCTCATGATGTTCTCTGCATATAAGTTAAATAAACAAGATGACAATATACAGCCTTGACATACTCCTTTCCCTGTATGGATCCAGTCTGTTGTTCCATGTCCAGTTCTAACTATTGTTTCCTCACCTGCATACAGACTTCTCAGGAGGCAGGTCAGGTGGTCTGGTACTTCCATCTCTTTCAGAATTTTCCACATTTTATTGTGATCCCCACAAAGGCTTTGGAATAGTCAATAAAGCAGAAATGTATGTTTTTTCTGGAACTCTCTTGCTTTTTCAATGATCCAACAGATGTTGGCAATTTGATCTCTGGTTCCTCTACCTTTTCTAAATCCAGCTTGAACATCTGGAAGTTCGTGGTCCACGTATTGTTGAAGCCTGGCTTGGTGAATTTTGAACATTACTTTGCTAGCATGTGAGATGAGTGCAATTGTGCAGTAGTTGGAGCATTTTTTGGCTTTGCCTTTCTTTGGGATTAGAATGAAAACTGACTTTTTCCAGTCCTGTGGCCATTGCTGAGCTTTCCAAATTTGCTGGCATATTGAGTGCAGCACTTTCACAGCATCATCTTTTAGGATTTGAAAGAGCTCAACTGGAATGCCATCACTTCCACTAGCTTTGTTCATAGTGATGCTTCCTAAGGCCCACTTGAGACTTTGCATTCCAGGATGTCTGGCTCTACGTGAGTGATCACACCATCGTGATTATCTTGGTCATGAAGCTCTTTTCTGTATCATTCTTTTGTGCATCCTTGCCACCTCTTCTTAATATCTTCTGCTTCTGTTAGGTCCAGACCATTTCTGTCCTTTATCGAGCCCATCTTTGCGTGAAATGTTCCCTTGGTATCTCTAATTTCTTGAAGAGACCTCTAGTCTTTCCCATTCTATTGTTTTCCTCATTTCTTTGCATTGATCGCTGAGGAAGGCTTTCTTATCTCTTCTTGCCATTCTTTGGAACTCTGCATTCATATGGGTCTATCTTTCCTTTTCTCCTTTGCCTTTCACTTCTCTTCTATTCACAGCTATTTGTAAGGCCCCCATCATATGATCATTTCGCCTTTTAGCATTTCTATTTCTTGGGTATGGTCTTGATCCCTGCCTCCTATACAATGTCATGAACCTTTGTCCATAGTTCTTCAGGCACTCTATCACATTTAATCCTTTGAATCTATTTGTCATTTCCACTGTATAATCATAAGGGATTTGATTTAGGTCATAGCTGGATGGTCTAGTGGTTTTCCCTACTTTCTTCAATTTAAGTCTGAATTTGGCAATAAGAAGTTCATGATCTGAGCCACAGTCAGCTCCCAGTCTTGTTTTTGCTGACTGTATAGAGCTTTTCCATCTTTGGCTGCAAAGAATATAATCAATCTGATTTCAGTATTGACCATTTGGTGATGTCCATGTGTAGAGTCTTCTCTTGTGTTGTTGGAAGAGGGTGTTTGCTATGACCAGTGCATTTTCTTGGCAAAACTCTATTATCTTTTGCCCTGCTTCATTCCGTATTCCAAGGCCACATCTGCCTGTTACTCCAGGTGTTTCTTGACTTCCTACTTTTGCATTTCAGTCCCCTGTAATTAAAAGGACATCTTTTTGGGGTGTTAGTTCTATGAGGTCTTGTAGGTCTTCATAGGATCGTTCAACTTCAGATTCTTCAGCATTACTGGTTGAGGCATAGACTTGGATTACCATGATGTTGAATGGTTTGCCTTGGAAACAAACAGAGATCATTCTGTTTTTGAGATTGCATCTGAGTACTGCATTTCGGACTCTCTTGCTGACTATGATGGCTACTCCATTTCTTCTAAGGGATTCTTGCCCACAATAGTAGATATAATGGTCATCTGAGTTAAATTCACTCATTCCAGTCCATTTTAGTACACTGATTCCTAAAATGTTGATGTTCACTGTTCCCATCTCTGTTTTACCACTCCCAATTTGCCTTGATTCACAGACCTAACATTCCAGGTTCCTATGCAACATTGTTCTTTATAGCATCAGACTTTACTTCCATCACCAGTCACATCCACAACTGGGTGCTATTTTTGCTTTGTCTCTGTCTCTTCATTCTTTCTGGAGTTACTTTTCCGTTGATCTCCGTAACATGTTGGGCACCTGTCAACCTGGGGAGTTCATCTTTCCATGTCCTAGCTTTTTGCCTTTTCATACTGCTGAAGTGGTTTGCCATTCTCTTCTCCAGTGGACCACATTTTGTCAGAACTCTCCACCACGACCCATCCACCTTGGGTGTCCCTACACGGCATGGTTCATAGTTTCATTGAGTTAAACAAGGCTACGGTGCATGTGATCAGATTGGTTAGTTTTCTGTGATTGTGGTTTTCAGCCTGTCTGCCCTCTGATGGAGAAGGATAAGAGGCTTATGGAAGCTTCCTGATGAGAGAGACTGACTGAGGGGGAAACTGACTCTTGTTCTGATGGGCAGGGCCATGCTCAGTAAATCTTTAATCCAATTTTCTGTTGATGAGTGGGGCTATGTTCCCTCCCTGTTATTTACCTGGGGCCATACCATGGTGGAGGTAATGAAGATAATGGCAACTTCCTTCAAAAGGTCCCATGCAGACACTGCTACAGTCAGCGCCCCCCACCCTGCAGCAGGCCACTGCCAACCCACACCTCTGCAGGAGACTCCTGGACACTCACAGGCAAGTCTGGGTCAGTCTCTTGTGGGGTCACTGCTTCTTTCTTCTGGGTCCTGGTACACAAGGTTCTGTTTGTGCCCTCCAAGAGTCTGTTTCCCAGTCTTGTGTAAGTCCTGGTGGCTCTATGGTGGGGTTAATGGTGACCTCCTCCAAGAGGGCTTATGCCATACCCAGGTCTGCTGCAACCAGAGCCCCCGCCCCTGCGGCAGTCCACTGCTGACCCTTACCTCCACAGGAGACACTCAAACACAGTTCTGTCTCAGTCTCTGTGGGGTCTCTGGGCCTCACACGTGCATAAGGTTTGTATGGCCCTCTGGCGGATATGGGGTCTGATTCTAAATGCTATTTTGCCCCTCATACCATCTTGCTGGGGCTTCTCCTTTGCCCCTGGACATGGGGTATTCTCCTCAAAATCGCTCCAGCACTGCACAGCCACAGCTCCAGTGCCTACCATCTTGCTGGTAAAAATATATTAGCTACTGACATATTAGGGATAAGACAGGTTAGGGATAAGACAGGCTTGTCCAAAATGGCATAAGCACAACTTGGCAAATTCCCCAAATGGCAATTTTGGGAAGCTACTGTGTACTCAACTAAAGCAGACTCTCAGTCTGTACAAACACACCTAGAAGCCTCATCCCTATTTGGCTACCTATATTTCAGGCAGACCTTTAGTCTCTTGATATGGGAAATCTAATTCTCCTACCTGTTGCAGGAAGGGGGATCCCTTCCAGGGCCCAAAACTGGGCTCTCATCTAACACTTGGAAATGAATTGTCCAAGGAGACACATGTGCTAACAAAGCAAGAGATTTTATTGGGAAAGGGCACCTGGGTAGAGAGCAGCAGGGTAAGGGAACCCAGGAGAACTGCTCTGCCACATGGCTTGCAGTCTCGGGTTTTATGGTGATGGGGTTAGTTTCTGGGTTGTCTTTAACCAATCATTCTGACTCAGAGTCCTTCTTGGTGGTGCATGCCCTGTGCAGCCAAGATGGGTGCCAATGAGAAGAATTCTGGGAGATGGTCAGACATATGGTATCTCCTTTCGACCTTCCTGAACTCTTCCGGTTGGTGGTGGCTTATTGGTTCTGTTGTAAAACAACTCATGCAAATGGTTACTATGGTGCCTGGCCAGAGTGGGCCATTTTGGTCAGTGTGCTTCCCCTGACATACCCAGTCAAGAGAGTCTAAAATAAGCAACTCAAAAAGACAGAACACTAAGGCAATTTTCTTTTTGAGACTGAAAAACAGCAAATGGCCCTTTGCTAAGCCAGTGTTTGGTGGTGGTCTGTGGTGGACGTTATGTGCATGCTGCCAGTAGCGTGCCCTGGCAAGCCACAGCCACCTCTTCTCAACACAGAGTTAGCCATTTTGATCCTTGCTTTCCTCATGAATAAAATGGGAATACTACTACTTAACTCACAGTGTGGTTGTTAATGCAATAATGTTCAATGAACTGATCACATGACCAGCTGTGTGGAAATGAGGTACACCAAGTATCTCCACCTCTTTTAATGCCCCGCAGTCCCATACCCCTCACCCCTGCAGCAGCTACACCTTCTCTCTTCATTAAAAGAAGTAAAGGCAAAATAGGATCAGATTACAAAGCAGACCATCTGCTCAGCTGCACCAAAGAACTCTGAAGGTTGAAATATGTCTAGGAAAACTTGGGACTTAATTCTATACTCAGTTGGCAAAATCTAAATGGCTCTAACTCACATATGCATTCAAATATGCTTGCATTTTTAATTTTAATATTAACAGGTCAATAGTATTTGTTATCTGGAGGAAGGAGCGACAACTCACTCCAGTATTCTTGCCTGGAGAACTCCAAGGACAGAGGAGCCTAGATGGCTACTGTCCACAGGGTCACAAAGAGTTGGACATGACTAAGTGACTAAGCACAGGACACTATTATATGCAGTCTCCTGGAATCTTCACAGGGGGATGGGATTGGGTAGCAGAGGACCCTTTTCTTTTTTTTTCCAGAGAACAATTAAAATCTTCATCTTTCTTTTAATGGCTATCAAGGCATTAAACTTGAAGACAGTATTGTTGTGCATGGTGGCATTAAAGCTGGGAGATAGACGCTAGAGAAAAAAATGGTCTGAATAAGAAGACAGAAGGGACAGGGCAGGATTTAGAAAAAAATACATCAGAATTACTAAATTCCAAAGGTGAGGAGAAAGAGAAAGAAGAATATATAAAGCTGTGGGGGAGAGAAGAGGATGAATGGTAAGAAATAAGATACCTCATGGGAATTTCTGGAAACGTTATGGTTTTTCCAGTAGTCATGTATGGATGTGAGAGTTGGACTGTGAAGAAGGCGAGCGCCGAAGAATTGATGCTTTTGAATGGTGGTGTTGGAGAAGACTCTTGAGAGTCCCTTGGACTGCAAGGAGATCCAACCAATCCATCCTAAAGGAGATCAGTCCTGGGATTTCTTTGGAAGGAATGATGCTAAAGCTGAAACTCCAGTACTTTGGCCACCTCATGCGAAGAGTTGACTCATTGGAAAAGACTCTGATGCTGGGAGGGATTGCAGGCAGGAGGAGAAGGGGATGACTGAGGATGAGATGGCTGGATGGCATCACTAACTCGATGGACGCAAGTCTGAGTGATCTCTGGGAGTTGGTGATGGACAGGGAGGCCTGGTGTGTTGCAATTCATGGGGTCGCAAAGAGTCAGACACGACTGAGCGACTGAACTGAACTGATGCACATCAAGATAAAAACATTCTCCCTCATCTCTCTCATGGAATTTTTATTAAATTCTACACTGCTCATTAATGCACTTAAGTACATTTTTAAGGGAATTTGAAAAGAAAAAAAAAAGAGGCTAATTAATTATAAATATATAAAGACATACATTTGTATTAATAAAAAAGAAGTTTCACTCCACCCTCCATGAAATAGATGTTCAACAAATACTTAAACATAAGGACTGATGCTGAAGCTGAAGCTCCAATACTTTGGCCATGTGATGGGAAGAGCCAACTCATTGGAAAAGACCTTGACATTGGGAAAGATCAAATGCAGGAGAAGGGGATGACAGAGGATGAGATGGTTGGATGGCATCACCAACTCAATGGACATGAGTTTGAGCAAACTCAAGGAGATGGTGAAGGACAGGAAAGCCTGGCATGCTGCAGTCCCTGGGGTTACAATGATTCGGATAAAACTGAGCGGGTGAACAATGAACAACAATACAGTCCTTGGGATGCCAACTTGTTTTCTCAATTCAGCTGGAATTTGGGGAAGAGGAGAAACCAGCATTAAGACAACGCAGAGAAATGCTTAGAGGTCAGACAAGTGTCGAGAGAGGAGGGAGCTGAGGAAGCTGAGAACACATTTATCTGCTGGCATTAGTGTGAGATTGCTAACCTGCTTCTACAGGATGCAACAACAAAGGAACTCTCACAAACACAGGGAGAGAGGAACGGCAATACGTGGAAAGAGAATGGAAATTCAGAAAGACAGAGAAAATGACTATCAACGTCCAATGCTTCAGCAAGGTCCAGTGAGATCAGGAGACACAACTCTGCAGCTGCTGCTGCTGCTGCTCAGTCGCTTCAGTCGTGTCTGACTCTCTGCAGCCCCATAGACAAGGGCCCACTGTCTCTGGGATTCTCCAGGCAAGAACCCTGGAGTGGGTTGCCATTTCCTTCTCCAGTGCATCAAAGTGAAAAACGAAAGTGAAGTCGCTCAGTCGTGCCTGACTCTTAGCGACCCCATGGACTACAGCCCACCAGGTCTCTCCGTCCATGGGATTTTCCAGGCAAGAGTACTGGAGTGGGGTGCCATGACACAACTCTGGTTGGTGGCAAAAAGTCATCTCAGTGAAGAAATGAGACGAAGTAATATCACAGATTAACCAAAAGACAAATTTCAAAACGAAAGTTTATGAGAGCCAGAGAAGGGCTCCATCTAAGGCTCACTTCTCCTACCCTGCAGGCTCTCTGTAGGCAAGTCCATCCATTTCAGTGACCTCCTAAATGATGATCTCCCCAGTCTATCGCCCATGTGCAGACAGTCCATCTATCTGCTATTTCCACCTGCTTGTCCTATGGGAATCTCCATTTCACTGCATCCAAAATGGAATTGATCACCTTCCTCCCTGAGGGTTCCCCCTTCTACGTCCTCTATGCATAGTGTTTACACTGAACACCTGGATGGCCTGGATTCCTCCCTTTTCCTCACTTGCCCTAAGACCACTAACCCAGTGTGAACGGGACTTGAAAGCCCCGGATACCGCTTCATCCCTCATCTCCCTTTCTTCCTCTACTCAGTTTTGCAGCTCTTTGACTTTTCCCATCTGTGTTTTTTGTACCAGTTTCCCAACTGGTGTCCCTGTCCAGCCTGGCCCCACTCTTTGAAACACAAATCTAACCAGATTTAGATTAGATTCAAATTCCATCCTCAGCATCAGTAATCAGCATGGGTACAAGATGGGATAAAAATCACTTCTGTGCTTTAACTCTTTCTGGAAAAAGGAATCATGCTCAATTTCTTAACCTACAGCTGAAGAACTTCTGTGATGATTAATTCAACACTGCTTTCTAAAAACTAACTTTTAATGATTGTAAATGTCAGGGAAACGAGTCCATGATATAAAGCTAAGCTTTAAAGTTTTAATAAGCAGACTCATAAATTATGTTTTATAGTGTGATATCATCAATGTAAAATGCATAGTAAAAAAAAAAATCCTAAAAGAAAAGGGTCTAAAAATTTAATTGCAAGTGTCTCCTAATGATGTAAGTACAGACAACTATTATTTTTTTGTGTAACACTATTCTTACCTCTCCCACAATGAGCATATAGTTTTTCTGTGATAGAGGCAAGAGAGTCAACTTTTTAAAACTTGAGCTGTCTGAAAGAAGCACTTGTACACAAGAGAATTCCCAGTATTTAAAACTGGTGTCATCATTCTGAGGAGTGCTGCTGGTTGTGACTACTTCCTGAGCTGTTACAAGGAATTGGTCCTCTCTCTGTGCTTCTCTCAGCTTTAATGTCTAGGGGACATGACCAAGGACAGTTTTGAAAAACCCCACACTACCCAGCAAAGGAGGCTGAAAGCATACAGAAGCTGACAGTTAATTAAAGGAGGCTACCGTGTGGCAGGCAGCCCCCACCTGTGGTGGGTAACAATTGTAGCTCTTCTGGGGCCTTGAAATAAAATTCTGAATATGAAAGCAGGCACAAAATCAAGTGTAATTTATATTGGGACTTTAAAACAACTGCTAAATGAAAATTCAGCCCATAATATTCTCTACCAATTTTATGCATATGATTCAGAGAAACTTAAAAATAACCCCAAAAGGAATCATTTATAGATTCTGTCTCTGAGTCTGGATTTTCATTAAAGGACTATTTTTCTACCTGTCTGTATTTTCAGTTCTTGGCTTATCTCTTTCAAAAAGAAATTTCCATGTAACTGTTTCTACCAAGCAGGAGAGAAGACCCATGCTAACTATAGGGGCACAAGGAGGCTTCTCTAGCTTAGTTCTCATTTCATACAGGACAATCTGCATAACAATTATACACATAAAACAAACTTGTAAAAGTGGTCATTAGACAAACTCAGTTGCTTCAAATCAGTGGTTCTCAGTCAGGGAAAATTCTGCCCCCAAAGAGATATTTTCATGATCATAACTTAGGTGGTCTCACTGGCTTCTAGTGGGTGGAGGCCAAGGATGCTCCCCCCAAATGCTGAGGGCAGCCTCCCACAACAAAGCATGATCCAGCCCCAATATCAAAACATTAAGACTGGGAAACTCTGAAACATCACAAAGCGTTAAATAGCTCATGGTAGCCAGCTTTCTGGAGAAGGCAATGGCACCCCACTCCAGCACTCTTGCCTAGAAATCCCCACGGCGGAGGAGCCTGGTAGGAGTCAGACATGACTGAGCGACTTCACTTTCACTTTTCACTTTCATGCATTGGAGAAGGAAATGGCAACCCACTCCAGTATTCTTGCCTGAAGAATCCCAGGGATGGGGGAGCCTGGTGGGCTGCCGTCTATGGGGTCGCACAGAGTCGGACTTGACTGAAGCGACTTAGAAGCAGCAGCAGCCGCCACCGCCAGCTTTCAGGAGTAGGAGACAAATGCATATTTTTCTTTGTTAGACTCAAAGTCACCCACTGTCCCCCAAGGGCCTGCCCTTGGAGGATAGAATTCAGGACTCTCTCCAGAAACTTGGAGAATCCATTATCGAGGCTTTTTTGACCTTTCTCCAATACCCAAAGCAGCCAGCCTCTCCTTATCAAAATCAGAAATACCCTTCTAAATTTCATGCATACCTGTCATCACATTAACAATTGTTTTTCATATTATCATTTTATACTTGACAGACTATGTAACAACCAGACAGCACAGAATAAGAATTAGGTTCAAATTAGGCTCTGGATTTGTACACATCCCAGGGTGGAAGGAAAGGGATCGAGGAGAACATGATCAAGACAAAACTCAACTGTCCTCAAATTCCACCTGAATTCATTGTGACAAACACAGTCTATGGACTTTGGAGTAAGGAAGGCTTGGTGTGAATCCCAACTCCACCATTTAATTAGCTAAGCAGCACATAGGAAGTCATTCCCTAAGTATCAATTTCCTCCTCACTTGAATGGAAATAATTACATTTACTTCCCAGTAATCTTTTTCATCCCCCCAAAAATAAGTGATCAATAAGTATTAGCTTCCTGCTGTGTTCTATACTTGACACTGTAACAGAGATTAGCTCACATTCATTTCCTAAACACTCCTAACTCTGTGGAAAATTATTTAGTATCTCAGAGCCTTGATCTCCTCATCTTTAAGAATATACATAAAGTAACACCAAATAATACATTAGCGTCTATGTGCCTGGCTCCCAGAAAGTGCTCCATGATGGCAGCTATTGTTACCCTGCAGTAAAGTCTCACAAGTGTTCATATTCCTAAAGATTCCTTGACTCCCTGTATGCTCTGGTTAACATATGTGCACTCTTGCACCAATTAATTCACTTCCCTGAGTATCACTCCCTTAGAACATCTGAGCATTCCACTCACTTCCAGGGAGTCACTTGGTTTCTAGGGAAAAGAAAGGCCAGCATCTCAAGTAGACTCTGACTTTCCCTTGTCCTGGGACTTTCCAGAATGAGAATTTTAAGTATTAAATATCCAGGTTCATACTCACTATGATGCCTAGACCTTGGTGGTAAGTGAAAGTGCTAGTTGCTCAGTCATGTCTAACTCTTGGTGACCCCATGGACTGTCGCCTGCCAGGCTCCTCATTTCATCACATTCTCCAGGCAAGAATACTGGAGTGGGTAGCCATTCCCTTCTCCACGGGATCTTCCTGGCCCAGGGATCAAACCCAGATTCCCTGCATTACAGACAGATTCTTGACTGACTGAGCCACCACGGAAGCCCAGACCTTGATGGACACCTAACTAAATCAAACCAACCCAGGAACAGGTACCTTGTATCTGGGGCTTCAGACAAGCCAACAAGACTGTCCTTAGACCTCCTGTACCCTTGCTGACTTTACATGAAATCATCTGATGGTTTACCTCCTTCACTACTTGGGAATTTACTCTTTTTTTTCTGTTTCGATCTGTGTAACATATTTGTGAGATGATATAGAACTATAACTTTTTACAGGTTTTGACCCAGAGCAATCAAAGTCAGCCTCTCGAAGCCAGTGTGTCTGCTATCCTGTGTGGTCAGCTCTACAAAGGGTTTCATCCTCCTCCAGGTTTGTCCTCCTTCCACCCTTCACTGAAGCACTGAGTTAATTTAGCAAAGACTCACCAATACAGGAGAATTCTTTTCCCAGAAAACATTCCCATGACCTATCACATCTTTCTACTGCAGTGAATTCTTGCTGCAGTAGATAAGACAATAGAGTCTAAAAGGAACCCACGGTTATTTTCTTGTCTTCTTCCATGAACTAATTCCCAGATAATCCTGCAACATTCCTGCCTTATCATCTACCTCAAGACACAAATAACATCCCAACCCTCCTTATGTGCAGCTTGATGAACATCTTACACTCCTGCCTTGTACCTGCTCACCTATCTTGCCACAGACACACCAATCAGATGCTCCGCAGGGCTGGCTCATTTGCTTCTATAAACTGATAGAGCATAGAGCATGGCCCATCTAAGGTAAGCAATGTGTCTGATTAAAGAATGAACCTAAAACATGTCTATTTGCATATACAATGAAACCACACAGGCAGAAAATAGGAACAGCCAGTTTATAAATTGGTGTAACTGTACCACTCACGCATCAGGTGGATTGCCATCCAATCTGACGGCAGATCGAGAAAGGGAGGGCCTTTGAGTAACGGAAGGTGGTGATGCCAACCAGCAAACAGGCCACAGCAGGGGTTCTGTAGGGCCTATAAGAACTGGCAGTGGAGTACCTGGCCTGTTTTCAGGCAGGCCATTTCAGATTACCCCCTGCTCCAGTACTTTGGCCACCTTATGCGAAGAGTTGACTCATTGGAAAAGACCCTGATGCTGGGAGGGATTGGGGGCAGGAGGAGAAAGGGACGACCAAGGATGAGATGGCTGGATGGCATCATGGACTCAATGGACGTGAGTCTGAGTGAACTCCGGGAGTTGGTGATGGACAGGAAGGCCTGGCATGCTGCGATTCATNCTCTCATTCTATCCTCTGTTTGTAATAACACCCCCCTCCCCAGTTTTTTCAATTCTGTGTATCACCACTGTAAATACATTTTAGATATATTAATAGATATATTAATAAAGAGACAGTACATGCAAAAACAAGCACAATATACTACAAAAAAAAATCCAATATACTAAAACCTCTCCATGTGGAACATGGCATGTGTATAAGGCAAATTAAAAACATAATAATGAAGTTTAGGTTTTTTGCCCACCTTTTGATTGGGTTGTTTTTCTGGTATTGAGTTCCATGAGTTGCTTGTGTATTTTGGCAATTAATCCTTTGTCAGTTATTTCATTTGCTATTATTTTCTCCCATTCTGAGGGTGGTCTTTTCTATAAAACTATAAACCTTGTTTATAGTTTCCTTTGCTGTTCAAAAGCTTTTCAGTTTAATTAGGCCCCATTTGTTTATTTTTATTTCCATTACTTTAGGAGGTGGGTCACAGAGGATCTTGCTGTGATTTAAGTCACAGAGTGCCCTACCTATGTTTTCCTCTAAAATTTTTATATTTTCTGATCTTACATTTACGTTTTAAATCCATTTTGGGTTTATCTTTGTGTATAGTGTTAGTGAGTATTCTAAGTTCATTCTTTTACACATAGCTGTCCAGTTTTCCCAGCACCACTTATTGAAGAGACCATCTTTGCTTCATTGTATCGTCTTGCCTCCTTTGTCACCATTACTTTAGGAGGTGGGTCACAGAGGATCTTGCTGTGATTTAAGTCACAGAGTGCCCTACCTATGTTTTCCTCTAAAATTTTTATATTTTCTGATCTTACATTTACATTTTAAATCCATTTTGGGTTTATCTTTGTGTATAGTGTTAGTGAGTATTCTAAGTTCATTCTTTTACACATAGCTGTCCAGTTTTCCCAGCACCACTTATTGAAGAGACCATCTTTGCTTCATTGTATCGTCTTGCCTCCTTTGTCAGAGATAAGCTGCCCAAAGGTGTGTGGGTTTATCTCTGGGATTCCTATCTCATTCCATTGGTTTATATTTGTTTTCATGCCAGTACCATACTGTCTCGATGACTATAGTTTTGTAGTATAATCTGAAGTCAGGAAGATTGATTCCTCTGGTTCCATTCTTCTTTCTCAAGCTTGCTTTGGCTATTTGGGGCTTTTGTATTCCCATACAAATTGTGAAATTTTTTGTTCTAGTTCTTTGAAAAAAGGCAATGGTAATTTGATAGGGATTGCACTGAATCTGTAGATTGTATTTGGTAGTATAGTCAGTTTCACAATATTGATTCTTCCAAAGCAGGAAC
The DNA here is from genome assembly GCA_006408695.1 of Aepyceros melampus. Classification (NCBI taxonomy): domain Eukaryota; kingdom Metazoa; phylum Chordata; class Mammalia; order Artiodactyla; family Bovidae; genus Aepyceros; species Aepyceros melampus. Next base: position 325,487 of record SJXQ01006313.1, on the reverse strand, counting down.
ATGGTATCTCTCTCCATCTGTTAATGTTGTCTTTGACTTCTTTCATCAGAGTCTTTTGGTTTTCTGTATACAGCCCTTTTGCCTCCTTAGGTAGGCTTATTATTAGGTATTTTATTAATTTTGTTGCTATGGTAAATGGAATTAATTCCTTAATTTCTCTTTCAAATATCATATTAACACATATATATGGAATCTAGAAAGATGGAACTGATAAACTTGTTTGCAAGGTAGCAGTGGAGACATAGACACACAGAACAGACTTATGGATGTGGTGGGGTGGGGAGAACGTGGGACAAATGGAGGGAGTAGCATGGAAACATATATACTCCCATATATAAAACAGATAGCGAGTGGGAATTTGCTGTATGATTCAGGGAGCTCAAACTTGTGCTCTATGACAACCTGTATGGATGGGATATGATGTGGGGTTGGGGAGGCTCAAGAGTGAGGGGACACGTGTATACCTATGGCTGATTCATGCTGATGTATGGCAGAAACCAACACAACATTATAAATCAGTTAGCTTTCAATTAAAAATAAAAACTATAAAGTTTAACATAAAATGAATTGATAGTCTGTTTAAACATATAGGTGCAAAATGAAATGACATTTCCAGCAAATTCAAAAAAGCTCAAAATTCAATTGCTTTACAGCTACAGTAATGTTTGCCGTTTCCGTTTCCCTTTATTTCACAAATAAGCTCCAAAGGTGGCGGTGTTCTATACAAAAGGTAGTGCTTGCACAGGAGCCAAAAATAAAAGATCGAATTACTGATGGAAACTCACTTGTGAGCACAACCCTGCAAGAGCCGCTAGCGGGGCTCATTTAGAGTCTCTTAATGGGTTTGAGTCAAAGAACTCCCTGAAGACTGAGCGATTATATCAGGATTTCTGACTGCAGTGGTCAAAGTAACATCCACAGGTTATGACAGGAATTATGATGGATGTCGAAAGCCCTGCAAGTTGAAGAGTAAAATCACTTTTCTACCTGAGAGTTCTGTTCCGTATAAAACTCAGTATAGATTAACAGTGAAAAGTTAATCTCTTCCCAGCAGAAGTAATGAAGACGTACAACACACAATTCTGCCAGACAAAAAATCTTTTCTGCATGAAGATTTTCTCCACAATCTAATTGAAAAGTGTATATGATACTAAGTAATCTATCAGATTATTGAATATCCAGATTAACATGGGGAAAAATGATCACTTCTCATGATATACAGAAATTGATTGGAAGAGTTTAACAATAAATGTCTTTCAGATATGAAAATATATCTTTGAATATGAGCTAAGGTTTGGTGCTATGATTAAAATTTTAAATTAAATATGGTTGGGGAAATTATTATTTTCTATAAAGAAAAAATAATTTTGAACCTATATTTATACAGTCAAACCTATAAATTTTTAAACAAATATATATATATATATTTAAAATGAAAACTAGTTAAAGTTAAGTAATTTATGAAGCATAGCTCCCCACTTCTAAAATGTGGGCTGTGCATTGTGACCTCCTTCCAAAGAGTATAGTGTGGAAAGAAGGAAGAATTTGAGGGGGCAACCTGATAAACACTACCTAAGCCACGCCATCAAGATTTACATCACCAGTGGTAAGTCATAGTCTCTTAATATGATATGAGAATGGCATGCAGTCCTCCTCCCTCCAAACCCACTGCCCCAGTCTAATGAATAAAACATCAGACAAACCCCAATTTAAAGACATCTACAAGACACTTGGTCCAAATTCCCCAAAACTATCAGATTTCTTGAAAACAAGGAAAATCTGGAGATTGGTAAAAGGGTAAACTTTTGGCTACAAGATGAAAAAGGTCTGAGGATCTAGTGTCTAGCATGCTGACAATAGCCGATAATGCTGAACTGTATAACTGAAATTTTCCTAGGAGTGTTTCCATACACACAAAAAATATATAATAAAAATCTTTCTTACCCTATACATGAAAAATGAAAGCAAGATAAGCTATGTAGTCTAATGGATAGAAATTCGTATCATTCAGTGTTCAGAAAATAATCATTCGAGGTGATCTGATTTGCATGTGAATAAGGAAATTCTAGAGTCCTGAAGACAAAAAAGAAAACAAAAACCAGGGCAAGTCTGAGAACCTGTCATAGGCAAAAGAACCCTAATGAGACGTGATGACTAAATGTAATTTGTTATCCTGGATGAGATCCTTGAATAGAAAATTAACATAAAGTGATACATTACTATTAGGTGAGCTTTAGTTAACAGTAAGGTATCAACGTCATTTCATTAGTTTTGACAAAAATGCCATACTATAAGCTGTTAATAACAGGCAAAACTGGAAGAAGGTATATGGGAACTCTGTACTATCTTGGCAATCTTTCTCAAATTTAAATCTATTTTAAAATACCAATTTCTTAAATTATTTTAATGAGTCAGTCAACTTTTCTGAAAAAGCAAGGCTACAAATATCTGAAGCCAGACTCTATGCAGAGTCAGTAGTGATTGTCCAACTATATCTGTTATAATTATAAAGTAGTCATATTTCCACAGAGCTTGACAGACTCTAAACACAAGACAAGATTACAGATTAATAGACCAATAAGTAAGAATGCACCTACCTATACAAAATCTTCCATGCCACATCTGACTAGCATCTTCTATATTTTTATTTTTCTAGCAAATAAATGTCTTCAAAATGGAAGCCACTCTTTCACCGCTTCTGGTGAATACAAAGCACTGACCTTGGCTAACAGCAAAAATAAAATATGCCAGGCTAATATGGGATGAATTCAGAATAAAAAGTTACCTTCTCTGCAAAAAAAATCCTTCCATAGGGGTGCCTAAAAACCCTTTTCCCAGGTATAAAGGCCCTCATAACTACACAGATTTAACTGCAAATCCTCTCTGATTCATAATAATCCAAATTTCTACTCAAGCTTAAATGACCGGTAGGGTTGTTTTGCTTCCACAGCTTGGCAATGGCCTTTCATGAAGACATGGACAGAGAGGAGCAAAAGAAAATAAAGGAGGAAAGGATGGTAATATTCATATTTCAACTCAGCAGCTCAGCTATGTTTATATTTATATCAATTTCATATACACTGAAGTGAAGTTGTAATTGGTATTTAGGTTGCCAATAAATCTCACGAGCCAAACGAAGTCTCATGAGATATATTGGGAACCTAAATACCAATTAAAACATCACTTCAGTACAAAAATACATACTGATTTTCCAACACTGAATTATTCCAACTGGCTTTTGGAATCCAGACCATGTGTAAAACGTTGCCTACCGATATACATTCATAGTAAGAATTTTACATGTGGCATCCACTTATTTATAATATTTGAGTAAAGCTACACCTATCCTCATCTTCACATAAGACCTATTAAAGTACCAATACTATCTTTCCTGAGGGAAAAATTAAGATATAACACTAGCTGCAGAGTTGTTCCATAATAGTATTTATAATAGGGAAGAGCTCATTTCTAACAGAAAGACTCCTTAAGTGGCCATGTACATCTGTGTATTGGTATATTATACAGACATTAAAATCACTAAAGAAAATGTTTAATGTCAGGGAGAAATATTTATGACACTGGAGGGGAGAGGGTCAATTGCCTGTCTTCTCAGACCATTCTCATCATTCTCTGCTCTGTTGCATCTCACAGGAAACTGTATTTCCTTGCTACACGGCATCCGGTGGCTCCAGGCCCTGAAAGGCACCAGGAGAAACTGTGGATGTAACTGGCCATGTCACCACTGGCCTCAGGTCACCTGGGATTCCTTTTCATGGTTTCTGTGTGCACCTTACCCCACTCCACTAGCCTCTGTGTGATGTCATTTCAAGCGAGTCCCTGTAGTTACTTTCCAGAAAACTGTTGAAGCTCCTGGTGCCCACTTTGCCTCTATAGAGAGCAAAGAGTTGGAATGCCTGGGACCTGACTTTAAAGGGCAGTGGGAGAGGAGTCACCTTTAACCAGTAACGAAGATAGCTGGGGGTAAGAAAACCCACCTCCTTTGCTTCAGGAGAACTGAGACCAGCTTATACTTCAGATGCTTCTGGCAGGATCCAGCTATGGTGTCACTCCCAGGAATTCTGCTTGGCTTTCACCCCTCTCTATCCTGCCTCTCCCACCGCACCACCCCCCCTGAGCATTCCTATAATAACCTTTTATACATAAGTCCTTGCCCCAGGAGAACTCAGGACTGTAAGTCTTAGAGTAGTTTTTCCCCTCTCTGTCTGGCTCCAGGGTTGTCACCAGCAGGGGCTGCTCTCCTCCATGGATCCAACTCCTGTTGATTGATCCCCCCGCTATGGTTGTTCAGCACTCAAGTCCCCAGTGCTAAGGTTAGAGCATTGTTCAAAAGAGCAGGGCTGTGAGATCTGGGATACTTGGGTGTCTCAGATAAAACTGAAAATTCCTGCACCTCTGTAAATCTCTTGGGCCTCCAGTGCTATTTCAGATTAAAAGGGGATGGAGGTTTCAGAAATGAGCTGGCAATCAAGTTACTCCCTCATCTTATGGAGCCTGTGACTGAGAAGCAGTTGGCCTAAAGAATAGAACGGTTTACCAAGGCTCACTGAGGTCTGTGTGCTTTCTCAATATGTAATATGTTTTAAAACCAGAGACCAATATAAGGGGCTATTTCTCCCATTGTCAATTATACATAGACTTCAAAGTAAAAGATGACAGAAGTGGCCCTTTTCCACTATTACACTTCATAGTCCATCATTGAAAACTTGCATCCTGGTGGTTCACAGGTCTTAGTTCCCAAGCGGAAAAGATTTCAAGTAAAAGGTGCACAAACCATCCCGTTAAATTAAAAGTTAAAACTGCCATCTGGATATTTCAGGTTCTTCATGCCATGGATTTAACAGGGAGAAGAGGAGTTACTGTCCTAACTGTGATGATTTATTAATCTGTCAAAAGGAAGCTGCATTGTTGCTACACAGTAGAGGCAGAGAAGACTGTATGGGAAGCCAGAAGAGGCAACAGGACAACATGCAGTGCTGGCATGTCCAGAGGGAAAAGTCAGTTGCAAGATCATCATGACCCAATCAAGGCAGGACCACTAAAGACTCACATGATTCAGGAAGAAAGGTTCTGACCAGCCCACCAAGAAAAGAACCCAGATGGAGCATGCCTGTATATGGGACAATATGGGATGAATAGTGGAAGGAGAAAATAATCAGTGTCAACTATGGCCTCATGACAAATTACAGAAGTGAGAGCAATAGCAGCTATGCTCATCTGCATGATACACACGCCTGTGTATATACGAACACACATGTATTCATATATGGGCTTCCCTCATAGATCAGCTGGTAAATCATCTGCCTGCAATGCACGAGAGCCAGGTTCCATTCCTGGGTCGGGAAGATCCCCTGGAGAAGGAAATGGCAACCCACTCCAGTATTCTTGCCTGGAGAATCCCATGGACAGAGGAGCCTGGCAGTCCATGGGGTCACAAGAGTTGGACATGACTTAGCAACTAAAGCACCACCACCATACACATGTATATATGTATGTGTGTATGTTCACCTTTCTCCTTCCTCTATTTTGTTTGAGTAGCACTGACGAGCCATGATTTCATTGCTTAATTCTCAAAGAACCTGATCACAAATAGGAGTGTCTACAATTCATAGTGGGAGCCCCTCCCTTGTTCTGTCATTCAACATCCTGCTTCTTGGTCCAGGCTGTCCCAAAGGCAAGGGAGGAAAGAAGGAATTGTATAAGGAACTATTGCAGTCCTCTTACAATTATAAGGGGAGAAAAGTCCAAGGACAAATCCAAAAAGCCTCAGAGGTAGCCAGGGCTTTATGACTGGAGGCAGCTGTCTACAGCTAGGGGAGAGGAGCAAGCTCAGAAAGTCCACAAGACGCAGGTGCCTGAGGCCTTCAGAAGATTGGGGCTGGTAGGAGGACAGAGGCCACAACTCCCAGGCACTCCAGCTCAGGAGCAGGGAGCAGCAACCATCAAAGACAAGGAGGAGTGGGAGACCATCCGTGAGGCAGGCACAGGGGAGACTCGGCAGGTCTGAGTATTCACTCTTAAAGTCCCCACTTTCTTTGAGCAGCAGACTATCACCCCAGAGATGGGCCAGAAACATACTCCTTTATTAGTCCCTGTTTTGTACTTCAGATCTGTAATCTTTTCCAGTGATAGTATCATTGTAGTGGTTTCTGAGGAGGTAGCAGGTACTGCAGGATATCTATCCATGTCCACTCCCATCCTCTTTGACTTTCCTGATGGAATTCCCATTTTATGCAAGAGATCTGCCCTCCTTTAGGCATCCATATGCTTTATTGAAGGCTAGAACCACCAGACGGAGAAGGCAGTGGCAGCCCACTCCAGTACTCTTGCCTGGAAAATCCCATGGACGGAGGAGCCTGGTAGGCTGCAGTCCATGGGGTCACTAGCAGTCAGACATGATTGAGCGACTTCACTTTCACTTTTCACTTTCATGCATTGAAGAAGGAAATGGCAACCCACTCCAGTGTTCTTGCCTGGAGAATCCCAGGGACGGGGGAGCCTGGTGGGCTGCCGTCTCTGGGGTCACACAGAGTCTGACACGACTGACGTGACTTAGCAGCAGAACCACCAGAAACCCCAGGGACAAACCCTGATCGAGTTAGTTGTTCAGTCCTGTCTATTTGTGAACCTGTGGACTATAGTCCCCCACGCTTCTCTGTCCATGGGTTTTCCCAGGCAAGAATGCTAGAGTAGGTTGCCATTTCATCCTCCAGGGATCTTCCCAATCCGGCTCTCCTGCACTGGAGGCAGATTCTTTACTGGCTGAACCACCTGAACAAACACTGATGGACCGAAATCAATCACTGAAGTCCTGGTGGTCTTGCCAGTGACTGGCTTAGTCATGGGCACTTGCTGCACTTGTGTCCTGCGAAACATGGGATGTCTTCTCTCAGCTTCCTGGAAGATTCCTTCAGTCTTAGGGAGGCACACTGAGAAAAGACTGTCTCTTGAAGATGTGGTCATATCTGGCTAGGACCCTTGGAACTATTGCAGTCCTCTTAAAATTATAAGGGGAGAAAAGTCCAAGGACAAATCCAAAAAGCCTGAGGATAGCAGAGCAGAAAGACAGAACATGGAGTCTTAATAATGTAACTTATCCATTAAATTAGCCAATGCTAGTCCAGCCCTGTCCTTGGTTTGTGAGACATTAAATATCCTTACTTAATGAATTACATTTGGAATTTCCTGTTGTTTTATAACCAAACATGCTCTAATTGATACAGGAAGTATCTCACACTTTCTCCTGATGGGTGGAATTTTAGCTGGAGTTTTAACACTAGGTATTCCCTTACCCTACTGCTCTCCACCCGGGTGCCCTTTCCCAATAAAATCTCCTTGGACAATTCATTTCCGAGTGTTAGACAAGAGCCCAGTTTCGGGCCCTAGAAGGGGTCTGCCCTCCTGCAACAAATGGCGACTCTGGCAGGGATTCTTCTTCGCTGACACTGACATCCTGACCACTCGGGGTACTCAGGGGCCAGCTTGCCTGCCAATGGACCAGACCCAGCCGCCGCAACTGGGACCCTTTTGTCCCTGGTCTCCTCCTGATGCGCACAACTGGCCAGAGTGCCCCGACTGGTAAGGAACAAGAGACTTTATTGACCTCTCTCCCCTTCTCTCTTTCCTCTCCTTAACCCTTCCTATCCTTCCCTGTTTTTAGTCCCCCGGTCCTGGATGCAGGAATCTGGGCGAAGGGCCCTCAGCCTGAGCTGAGGATTGGCGACTGATCACCTCCTCTTGGCAGAGAACTCGAATTCTGGTTCTGGTCTGGTCCGATTTCTGGTAGGGCCAAGTTCCAGTCCTCCCTTCTCTGGAGGCCCAGGGAAAAGTCCCATAATGCCTGGGTATCTGTATGTGGCAGGAGACGTCTGTAAGGCCACCCGTTTTGCCCCCCTCTCCCGCCTCCTCCCCCTTCTTTCAACCTGGCTTCCTTTCCTTCCTTGAAATCTTTGATGTTAGTACTCGATCTGAAGTTGTGTGTCTCTATCGGAGGTTTTCGGAGAGACTGTATTCTCGTATTTAAGGGCTTCCCTGGTGATACAGAGGTTAAAGCGTCTGCCTGCAATGTGGGTTTGATCCCTGGGTCGGGAAGATTCCCTGGAGGAAATGACAACCCACTCCAGTATTCTTGCCCAGAGAATCCCATGGATGGAGGAGCTTGGTGGGCCACAGGTCACAAACAGTGGACACAACTAAGCGACTTCACTTTCTTTCTATTCTAACAAATGACCCTCAAATCTTGGTTAAACACAAAAGTACATTGCTGGTTCAAGATTAGATATTTGGCAGATGACTTTCTGTGTGGTTCATGGATTCTTGCTTCTGTTGCTTTACCGTCCTAATTTCCACCGATGGTTCCTTGACGTCATCTGTTGGATCCTCTGAATTTAACTAAGTGAACTGAGAAAATATGGAAGATGCCAGATCTATCCAGGAGGTTAGATCAGCCACATGATTTTTAGGCATATGCAATGTATTGTCAGGTGTGAGTTTTCTACATGTAACAGGAACCCAAGTACACTAGCATTAGCAAATTGAGTTCATTTTTCCACACATTAAAAAAAAATTCAAAAATAGCAGCTTAGCACTAATACAACTATACCAAGATGCCACCAAGGTCCTAGAATCCTCCAGGCTTCTCACTCTACCATTCTTAGCACATGTCTTTCTCCTGCACGCTTCCAAGATGGTGTTATACTTCAAGGATTACAGTATTACACTAAGGTCCAAACAGGAAGGAGGTGAACGAAGAAAGGGCTGAAGGCATGTGCCGCTTTTCTGCCTCTTGTTACTTGAGGGAAAAAAATTTTCCTGGAAACCTCCCAGTGGGCTTCCACTTACTTGTCATTTTTATTTGTTTGTTTGTTTGCCATAATATGTAGGACCCTTAGTTTCCTGACAGGGATGGAACCCCATACCCGCTGCATTGGGAGTGCAGAGTCTTAACCACTGGACCAGCAGAGAAGTCCCTTCCACTTTCTTTTCATTGGCCAGAACTGCATTTTCTAGCACGGGAGCTTGGTATACCAAGTATTTACCTAGTACATTGCCATCCTGAATGAGAGTGGGCTTCTGTAACTAAGGAAGAAGGGAGGATGGGCAGAGGGTAGGCAACTATGAGCTTGCGCCTCACCTTGACACGCCAGTCATCCACAAACTTTAGCTGAGATCTCTCGGAAACGAATTTTTTTCTACACCACATTTCAAGCCTGTAACTCTAGAAAACAGACACCCTCATTTCTTTAATGTTGTTGGAGGAACATGTGTTGAAGGAACTGGGGATTTCAGATTTGCTCACATATTATCTCACATAAGATATGGCACTGATTTCTTGTTTGAGTCAGACAGGAGTTTGATCTGAGATAAACTAACACAGGGTAGGGTCCCCAAATCATTTATTTTCATCCCAGGCACTTCTCCTATCCTCTACCTTTATTCATGGTTTCTGGATCCAGGAATGAGATTCCACTGACTGTGTCTATAACTTTGGTTAGCAGGAACAAGAACTGACAGTTCTGATTTCCCTGAGAATTCACAGGAAATGAAGGAGAGGCCTCTGGGGTTCCAGTTTAAAGGCGCCACTTAAGATGCCACTTTGAAGTGGGGAAGAGGCTGAGTGTACCACTTTGCATTGGCTCATGTATTTGTTTCACTCAAACACATTTTCAGAAATATTTTCTATTATGTGTAAGATCTATATTAGATCATCTGAAAGATACAAATACATTAGGCACAAACACCTTCCAAGATTTCATAAGATAGAGAGCATGTATGTACCAAAATAAAACACAATACAAATTAAATTACAATATGCACAAAGGACTGAAAAAAAAAAATCACTTCCTCTGTGTCTGTTTAGAAAGGTGATGGTAGCACACATCTCAGTCCTAAGCACGGATCAAATTTTGGTAGACAGCTATAGGGAAAAGGAGGTTCAAATGGAGGAAAAATGTTCTAAGTAGACAAAGCCGCTCTCCAAGAGTAGAGAAGTCTCTAGAAAATCTAGAAGATATGTAGAAAACAAAGTTATCAACATGGGTTCAGACCAATTAATGAGACCATGGAAGCCTACATCTTAGATGATTTGAATATATTAATATCAACCTGTCCTGGGTTGTAAAACTGGCAAGAAGTGGGTTCTTTTTTTCAAGTTATACTTCAAAGGGACAGAGAAAGAATTTACAATTCTAAGGTTTCTAAAGTAAACATACTAAGGAAATGAAGAACAGACCAGGAGTCAGGATGAAGCCTGTCTCAAGGTTAGCCAAGCCAAAGGGGACATTAAGGCTCTCTTGGTTATATCTGAAAAAAATAAATGCAGGTCCATGTGTTACATGGAACCATAACACTGAGCTAAAACATTAAGTTACCAAGTTCTGTATCTTCTTAATATTCATATTTAGGGAGTTGAAGGTTTAAAATTATATATCAGGTTTTTGTAACAGTGGCTTTCTATTTAAACTTGAAATATACCTCTGTCCTCAAAATTTATTAAATCAGTGCACATTGCTAACTACATGCCAGCAATAAAAAGATAGCACCAAAAGCAGAATCTCTCTTCATCCCACCTGTTCCCCAAAAATCCACGAACTGTGTATTTACTTGGCATTGATTCCAGCGTGGCTGTATCTTGCTGTCACTCACGCCTAAGAAATCAATGGTATTAGTAAAACCAGGGCTGCCCTCCTACCAATGTAATCCTCAGTTACTAATGTCACCAATGCGAAGGTGGGAAATGGAAGCTTACTTACATAATTGCCACTTACTCTGATAGAAACACAGAGGAAACTGCTTTCTTCAAGTGTCAATGAAAATATCATCTCAAACATATAATTTGAATGATTCATAAAGCAAACTGAAAGTGTGACCTTGCTCAAAGGCAAAGGAAAAAATGTTCATAAAGGAAAAGTTAAATAGGTAAAGTGGGGATAAAAATAGGTTCTCAACAAAATATTGGGTGGCAGCAGGTGTGGTAAGTGTTACTTCTTCCTAAATAACAATTTTTCCTTAGGATCACTTGATTTTCTCAGAGTACATCCAAAATTTTCCATTTATTTTCTGCTTCTTCCAACAGTATGGATGACAGGAGCAATAAGTTATAGTGTAGACAGCATTTCTAAGATATCTATGTAAAGGTCACTTGAAGAAAATTAATTCCCAACCTCACTGATTATTTAAGCCACAGTTACCTTTCAAGATTAGGTATTCAAAGAACATATTAGGTGTAATTCCACCAAAGTATTTTTAATGATTTTTTTTGTTACCAGACTTTTTACTGCTAAAATAACTTTAATGGAGGATATAAGAAAAAAATTAGATGATTTTATAAAATATAAGATACCAGCAGGGTACAAATTAAGAACAGGAAAAAAAATCTTTAGAAGATAGTAGGTTCTAATATGTATAACTGATTCATTTTGCTGCACACCTGAACATAAACACAACATTGTAAATCAACTATACATCAATAAAATTTTTTTAAAAGATTGTAGGTTCTAGCTATTTATCAAACTATATAAACTTAAACTTGTAAGTATAGCCTTACCAAATCAGTGTACCAAAGGAATGTTATTTAGAAAGACTGCATTTCTTTTCTGAAATTCGAAGCATCTCTATGAACTAGAAAAGTTATTTTATAGATGAATATACTAAACTTTTAAATAACTGCAATGACCTACCAAGGTGACATAAATACATTTCAAGTCTAGGAAGCTATCCCCATACATCCTGACATTATTATAAATGTAAAAATCACAATACCCTAAAACCTCAAAACTAATATATTAAACATATTTGATATTTGGAGCTTTCTGAAATTAGTTTGTATAATCTTATTTCATAAGTAGGAAGGGTACCTGTAATTTTTAATTACATTTTCCCCTAGATATAGAATTTAGACAGTCTCTCTTCAAAGCAAAAATATCATCAAAATAGGAGACAAGCACAGTAACAGCCTACAGATAATGGTTACCCATGCATGTTTATTAGTCTCCAAACCATTAGGAATTTACTTCAACCAAGGCTCTCTAAGCCTTCATTATTTGTATGCAAACTCCAGAGAAAAGCAGTTTATCAAATTACAATGATTATTAAATCATTCTTTGGCTTCCCTGGTGGTTCAGATGGTAAAGAATCTGCGTGCAGTTGAGAAAGCCAGATTCAATCTCTGGGTTGGAAAGATCCTCTCCAAGTGGGCATGCCAATCCACTCCAGCGTTCTTGCCTGGAGAATCCCATAGACAGAGGAGCCTGACAGGCAGCAGCCCATGGGGTTCAAAGAGTCAGATGCGACTGAGCGACTAAGCACAGCACGGCACATCATTCCTTATTCTTCCTATGGTGGTTTAGTCGCTAAGTTGTGTCCAACTCTTGCAACCCCGTGGACTGTGTAGCCTGCCAGGCTCCTCTGTCCATAGGATTCTCCAGGCAAGAATACTGGAGTGGGTTGCCATTTCCCTCTCCAGGGGATCTTCCTGACCCAGGAATCAAACCCAGGTCTCCTGCACTGCAGGCAGATTCTTTACTGACTGAGCTATTCCTCCTATACTTATTAACAATTTTCTTAGATAATTTTATGAATGAATCTGACGATTCTCAGGGACTGTTTAGAAGGAATTTTCAAAGCCATGCATCAGGAAGACAAAAGAAGTCCTGCACTGACTTTTGGAGTGATTTTCAAAGTGAATGGAAAAAAGTCAAAAGCTTGAATTTCAGTGTTCTATGAAAAGAAAATCTATGAAGGCAAAATTATCTAGAAATTAGAAATTAAGTTCAAAGTAACTACAGGTTTGGTTTCATTTACTGTCAGATATATGGGGCCAGTTCTCAGAAGACATGTATTTTCTTTTATTAATAAATATAAGGAATAGCAACACAAAAAGGAAGAAGCAGAAGGCTAAAATAAAGTGAGAATGTGAAGAGATAAGTGAGGGCCTAAGTCAGCTTTGCAAAAGGGTTTCTGCCAAACCTGAAGATCTTATTCTGCTTTGGAGTCTGTGTAAGTTTTAGGAAATAAGGCAAAGCAAGCACAGGGTAAGGAATCTTATAAAAGATTCTCCTCCATAAAACTAAAATTCTAATGGGTTTTACCCCCAGTGTAAGGGTAAAAAAAGAGATACCTTAGGCTAAAAATACAATAGTCTCAAACTGGGCACTAAAAACAGAAAGAAAGTTTCCCTGAGAACTTATAACCACAATTCAGATTTCATAGAAGGTAGCAAGCAAACCAAAAAGTTGGCTTAAAGCTCAACATTTAGTCCCATCACTTCATGGGAAATAGATGGGGAAACAGTGGAACAGTGTCAGACTTTATTTTGAGGGGCTCCAAAATCACTGCAGATGGTGACTGCAGCCATGAAATTAAAAGACGCTTACTCCTTGGAAGAAAAGTTATGACCAACCTAGATAGCATATTAAAAAGCAGAGACATTACTTGGCCGACTAAGGTCTGTCTAGTCAAGGCTATGGTTTTTCCCGTGGTCACGTATGGATGTGAGCGTTGGACTGTGAAGAAGGCTGAGCGCCGAAGAATTGATGCTTTTGAAGTGTGGTGTTGGAGAAGACTCTTGAGAGTCCCTTGGACTGCAAGGAGATCCAACCCGTCCATTCTGAAGGAGATCAACCCTGGGATTTCTTTGGAAGGAATGATGCTAAAGCTGAAACTCCAGCACTTTGGCCAGCTCATGCGAAGAGTTGACTCATTGGAAAAGGCTCTGATGCTGGGAGGGATTGGGGGCAGGAGAAGAAGTGGACGACAGAGGATGAGATGGCTGGATGGCATCACTGACTCGATGGACGTAAGTCTGAGTGAACTCCGGGAGTTGGTGATGGACAGGGAGGCCTGGTGTGCTGCGATTCATGGGGTCGCAAAGAGTCAGACACAACGGAGCAACTGAACTGAACTGAACTGAACAACCAAACCATGCAACAAAAAACTCAATTGAAATTTCACAGTGATTCTGCATTGGCTGTTACCTAATGGACTTAGCAGGACACGAGTGATAAAGAATCTGTCTACAGTGCAGGAGATGCAGGTTCAAACCCTGGGTCGGGAGCAGTCACTGCATAAGAAAATGGAAAACCCTACAGCATTCTTACCCGGGAAATCCCATGGACAGAGGACCCAGGCAGGCTACAGTCCATGGGGTCATAAGAATCAGACACTAGTTAGTGACTAATCCACCATCAGCAATAGAACTAGCAGTTGCAAACACAAACTGTCTTTGGAAACCTCAAAAATATTCCCTTAGATAAAATTAATGTTAACAGCTCTAGCCAAAAATCACAACACAAACAGGGAAACTACGCTGTAGGCAAAATTTAAATACAGCAAATGTTAGGTTTAGACTTGAAGGAATTTGAAAGTAAAGTGAAAGCGGAAGTCATTCAGTCATATCTGATGCTTTGCAACCCCATGGACTATATTCCAATTCCCCATGGAATTATCCAGGCCAGAATACTGGAGTGAGTAGGTTTCCCCTTCTCCAGGGGATATTCCCAGCCCAGGGATCAAACCCAGGTCTCCCACATTGCAGGTGGATTCTTTACCAGCTGAGCCACAAGGGAAGCCCAAGAAAACTAGAGAGGGTAGCCTATCCCTTCTCCAGCAGATCTTCCTGATGCAGGAATTGAACCAGGGTCTCCTGCATTGCAGGTGGATTCTTTACCAACTGAGCTATCAGGGAAACCCTGAAGGAATTTGAGTCTTTTTAAAATTATCAGAATATTACTACTCTACACAGAATACTTAGTAACTGTTATAATAAAATTAGAAAACTCAGTGGTCACAGGACTGGAAAAGGTCAGTTTTCATTCCAATCCCAAAGAAAGGTAATGCCAAAGAATGTTCAAACTACCACACAATTGCACTCATCTCACACTCTAGTGAAGTAATGATCAAAATTCTCCAAGCTAGACTTCAACAGTACATGGATCGAGACCTTCCAGATGTTTAAACTGGATTTAGAAAAGAGGAACCAGAGATCAAATTGCCAACATCTACTGGATTATGGAAAAAGCAAGAGAATTCTAGAAACATTTACTTCTGCTTCACTGACTATGCTAAAGCCTTTGACTGTGTGGATAACAACAAACTGAAAAATTCTTCAAGAGATGGGAATATCAGATCACCTTACCCGCCTCCTGAGAAATCTGTATGCAGGTCAAGAAGCCACAGTTAGAACCAGACATGGAACAACAGACTGGTTCAAAATTAGGAAAAGAGTACATCAAGGCTGTGTATTGTCACCCTGCTTATTTAACTTATATGCAGAGAACATCATGCAAAATGCTGGGCTAGATTAAGCACAAGCCGAAATCAAGATTGCTGGGAAAAATATCATAACCTCAGATATGCAGATGATACCACCTTTTATGGCAGGAAGCAAAGAGGAACTGAAGAGCCTCTTGATGAAAGTGAAAAAGGAGAGTGAAAAAGCTGGCTTAAAACTCAACATTCAAAAAACTAAGATCATGGCATCTGGTCCCAACACTTCATGGCAAATAGATGGGAAAACAATGGAAACAGTGAGAGACTTTATTTTGGGGGGCTCCAAAACCACTGCAGGTGGTGATTGCAGCCATAAAATTAAAAGATGCTTGCTCCTTGAAAGAAAAGTTATTACCAACCTAGACAGCATATTAAAAAGCAGAGACATTACTTTGCCAACAAAAGTCCATCTAGTCAAAACTATGGTTTTTCCAGCAGTCATGTATGGATGTGAGAGTGGGGACCATAAAGAAAGCTGAGCACCGAAGAACTGATGCTTTATAACTGTGGTATTGGAGATGACTTTTGGAAGTCTCTTGGACTGCAAGGAGATCCAACCAGTCCATTCTGAAGGAGGTCAGTCCTGAATATTCATTGGAAGGACTGATGCTGAAGCTGAAACTCCAATACTGTGGCCACCTCATGTGAAGAGTTGACTCATTGGAAAAGACTCTGATGCTGGGAGGGACTGGGGGCAGGAGGAGAAGAGGACAACAGAGGATGAGAAGGTTGGATGGCATCACCAACTCAATGGACATGAGATTGAGCAAGTTCCAGGAGTTGGTGATGGACAGGGAAGCCTGGCATGCTGCAGTCCATTGGGTTGCAAAGAGTTGGACATGACTGAACTGACTGAACTGATTACAATTGTGGGCACTAAGTTGCTTCAGTCATGTCCAACTCTGTGCAGACCTAAGAACTGTAGTCCACCTGCTGTCCAAGAGATTCTCCAGGCAAGAATACTGGGTATTCTTGAGTGGGTAGCCATTTTCTCCTCCAGGGGATCTTCCCCACCCAGGGATCGAATCCACATCTCCTAACATTTCTTGGATTGGCAGGCAGGTTCTTTACCACTGGCGCCACCTGGGCCGTCTCAGAAATATATGGGAAGTTGAAAATGAGCCAGGAAATTATAATAAATGAGAAATATTTATATATGAAAATAACAGAATTTCTAGAGATGAAACTAATTTTTGACATTCAGTGGATAGTGGCAGCCTTCTAGATGCTGCCAGAGAGAAATAATGAACTAAAAGATGATTCCAAACAAGTTATTCATAACACAGCATGAAAAAGATGTGAACACCATAAAAAGAGACTAAGGAAATGGAAAAAAGATTGAAAAATATAACATGCAACTAATCGAAGTTCCAGAAAAATAAAATAGGAAGAATTAAGAGTTTTTAAAGAGATAATGTATGAGAATTTTCTAGAATTTTTTTAAGCCTCCAAACATTAGATCCAGAAAGTCCAACAAGTATGAAACATGCTACAAGAAAAAAAGACAAATATTTGTATATATTAATTATATTACATACAAATATACACAATTTGATACATCATTGTGAAAAACTTTAGGACACCAATGATCAGGAGATTTTAAATCAGCTAACAAAATAAAATAGATCACCTTGTTTCACAGCAACAACAGCTAGAAACCAAATACATTCAATGTTCTACAGGGGGAAAAAAAGCAAAAAAACTACATACCTAGAATTCTTTAACCAGTGATGAAACCCTTCAATATTGAAAGCAAATACATTTCAAGATAAATTAAAAACAATTTGCTTCTGCAAACCTGCACTAAATTCTAAAGGATTTCAACTTCAGACACAGGGAAAATTATCCCAAATAAAAACGTATAAGATTTAAGAAGTAACAAACAGCAAAGACAGTGCTAAATATGGAGGCGAATCTAGATGAACACTGTATAAAGCACTAATTATTATCACAAAGCCTTTTAGAGTCCTTTAAAATAGAATTTAAATATATAACAAAGTAGCATATAAATGATAGCGGGATAAACTGAGTTACAGTGTTTCATACATTTTTGTATTGTTCTAGAGCAGAAAAAAAGGTGCTAATTTAACGGAATTTTATAAATTAGGAATTCATGTGAAATTTGCACGGAAATTAGTAAAAATGAAACAGGTCCTACTAATTCTAAACTAGTGAAGCAAAAGTTTATAAAAGACATAATCAATCCCCCCAAAAAAATGAATGAAAGAGAACATATCCCAGGAAACATATTTAGGAGTAATGTATAAATATATAGCTATATATAAAAGGTAAATATGTATATTATTTTACATATTAAATATGTTATATTTAATAAAAATATATTAAGATACAGAAAAGCAGAATTGTACAACAGTACAGAATGATTTAATCCAAGTATTTCAATCATTAAATGCCAAGAGGCTAAATTCTGCAGTTTAAAGACAAAAGTTATAAAAATGAGTATTAACAATATAGCACATATATCTGTATATGTCTATCTAAAACAAACAGGAGCATACAGAAAAACTAAGTTAAACAGTAGCAAAAGATAAGTAGTAACAAAGTTGGTGAGGCAATATCAGGCAAAATGAGCAAAGAATTTTAAATTATGAAAGATAAAGGTAGTGACTAAAGAAGCAAAACTAAAGAATACGTGTGTTGAGTGTGAGTGTGTACGTGCACACACGCATGTGCTGTAATCCACTACTAGTCTTGCACTGGACTCACTAATTGTGTCAATTAACATAACCCAGAACAATCGGAGCATCTGATTGTGATGGTCAAGATAGGGCTGACAGAACCAAAGCCCAAGGATATTTTTTCATCCTCCACAATTCCTTCAAGTAATATGCATAGCGTTGAAATCTGAATTTGAAATTCAAAGAAGGACTTAAACTCGAAAAGGGTTCAGAAGCTATGGCCTAAGGAACTAAAGCTGTGAGGTGTTAGAAATCCCCAGGAGCTCATCACATTCTCTCCCTCAAATCCTCTAATTATTTCTCATAATTAAATACCAGCTCCTTAGCAGGCCAAACTCAATCCACCTTAACTAAATAATACAGGTCACTTTTACTCTCCAACACCACACTTTCTCCATCCCTTGTTTTTCTAACTACTGTTGCTTAGTTGCTAAGTCACTCCAACTCCTTCGCAACCCCATGGACTGTAGCCCACCAGGCTGCTCTGTCCATGGCAATTTCCAGGCAAGAATACTGGAGTGGGTTGCCATTTCCTTCTCCAGTGGATGGATCTTCCTGACTCAGGGACTGAAACCACATCTCCTGCTTGGCAGGTGGATTTTTTCACAACTTAGCCAGCTATTGCTGCCCCTCTAAAATTCTTTTTGCTGCATGTCAGTGCCAAAATCCCACTGATGATTCAAGGTGATCACACAAGTTAAATGTCACTCTATAAAACTTTCCTTCATCCTCCTGGTGCAAAGTAACCTCTTAGTTCCCAAGACAGTAAAAACCATTGTAGTGATATCCAATACGTAGCATTCTGTCCTCTATTATAGCTTAATGAAAGTGTAGGGTAGACAGTCTGGTCTCCCAGGGAGACAGAGGTCCTATCATTCTATTTCCAGGCACACCTGCTACAACTCCTGGCCAATGTGGCAAACACAACTTTAGTAATGACAAAGGCAGGGATTGATGTTCCTGAACAAAGAGGGGTAACAGATTGCCCCACCCCACCTTCACCCCTTGGAAAGTGCTCGGGTAGGAAGAGTATACACTCTGCAAGTGAAGTACAGCTTGCAAAACTTTAAGACCCAGTGACCTGGCTATCCCAAGCCTGTCATTTAATTGAAAGCTCAAAATGCCAGCCTGCCAGTTTATGACTTTAAAGAAAGATGCAGAAATGCTAATGGTCTTCTCAACACCAGAGAGGAGCAGAGCAGTGATGTCAGTAATGGAAAACTACAACGAACTGTTCACAAAGGCAGTAACCACTGAAATATGGATTGAGGTCACCAAGGGGCAGTGACGGTGCTTTTCTCAGCAAAGGTGAGTAGACTTCAACACCCAGTTCTATTAACAGTTCTCAGATGTTCAGGCAAATGAGGCTAATACATACATGCAGGGGAGTGGGCTTCCTTTGAAACTCTGAATATACTAATTAAATGTGAAGCTGAGAAGGATAAAGGCTGAAATGAAACGTCATCATCTAACATTTTTTCACCTCCTGTATGAAGGGCCAACAGTCTTATTAATTATGAAAACTACACAGGCTCAGCTGTCAAGAATGAAATGGTGCTGCCAGATATTAACCTAGGGATTACTGTATGTTTGGAATCCCCAATTTCATTTCATTAGAGACTGTTCACAGAGAGTGAGCGTGACACACCATGCTGTTAATTTGTAACCATTAATCTGATTCCACACTTTCTGCCCTGACAAAAAAGTTGCCTAAAAGCTCTCAAGTCTAGCTCTCTCAGGTTCGACCTGCTCCATGAATGGAAGATTCTCATGGGAGCAGAGCACAGATATGATACAAGACAAGAACTTGACATTTTGCTGTATCTTACCTGGCACCAACCCTGTGAGCTCTCTCCAAACAATGAAGGTTGAGTGCATTCTTCTCACCCCTGATAGGAGGCATCAGTCAAACCTCCATTATTTCAGAAAGTTATAACATGTTAATAACATTACAGCTGCCAGATTATTGGGACTAGTCATTGCCACGTGGATCCCAGGTGATCCAAGCCCTGCATGGGTCTTGCTGCATTGCCATCTATTGGTTGCAACTGAATTCTCTTTGGTAAGTCCCAAGCAGCAGAGATGTATAGAAGATTCAGTGTCATTACATTTAATGAAACTGATTTCAGATATGAAATTGCCCCTAAGAACTAGAGTCAAATATGCTGCTTCCATTTATGTCATTCACCTGCTCCAAAAACAGTTCAGAAATAAATTAGACTCCACATTTTTATTCATAATTCATGTTTCAATAGCAACTAAAACTTCAGATCTGTTCAAATAAGTGTTTGAGAATGGAAAGCAGATTATGAATTACCTTTGTTGAAAATGAGAAATAAAGGGGAATGTTGCAGTGTTGGCATATTAATTGCTACAAAATTTAAAAGAAAATAATGCTTATTCTTTCTCACGACCATAAGATTGCTTTTCTCTATATACATCTATACACTAAGAGGAAAAATTGAAATATTTCTTTTAACAGTACGTGACTGTTGGTTTAGAACCTTAAGACTGAATATTATCAGAAACTGTATTTGGTAGAGGAACTTAAACTTTGGTTTAAACATCTATCACAGGAAGTTGGTTTTTCTCAACAACCATCAGATAACTAACCGACATGCTATGATTTAACTAATCTAGTTTTAACTTACTTTGGAGAAAGTAATGGCAACCCACTCCAGTATTCGTGCCTGGAGAATCCCATGGACAGAGGAGCCTGGCAGGGTATAGTCCACAGGGTCAACTGAAGAGATTTAGCACCCTCTAACTTACTTAGTCAATATGGAAATTAGAAAGATGCTCTTAGAATTAAGTTTATGTAAATAGATCAACTTCTAGAATGATGGTGTGAGCACCATGGACTGTTTCACCAGTGATAAAAAACCATCTACAACTGCTGAAAATTTAATCTCTGGACATTTTTCTAAGGGCACATAGTAAGTAGAAAAAGCCTACTTAAGAAAATCTAAATCTCGGTAAGAACTTGAAGAGACTGAAGCATCTGGCTGTGACTTGCTCTTCTACCCCCGATTCACTTACTGTCAGTGTGGCTTCACAATGGATACCTACCTTCCTAGCTACATCTATAAGCTCCTTGAAAGCATATTAAAAAAAAAAAAAAACACTATGTCTCACATATACTTTAGATCAGTGTAATAGAAAAGTTTCCAAACAAATATTCTCTGAACAAGATTGCTTCCAGAGGCAACCATTCAAGGGGAAGGCAGGAATTTATGATGGAGAATTCTTCTATAGTTCTGGCTCTTGTGGTAACACACAACCATAATGTATAGCGTTGCTATTCTCCCCAAAGTGGGGAATCTTCTCTAAATATACGCAGGCTGTTGGAAGTAGACTCACTCCTCTGAGAAAGAGGTCAAATGGTGAGAACTCCATGTGGCAGAGACATAAGTTAGTGTGGATTCAACTCTGATTCGAAGGAAAGCTAAGCCTATAATAAGTATGAAACCATGCACTTGTCTACCTAGCCCTGTTCTTTAGCAGAACTTGTGTTGTCCATGGAGCCCTGGTTCTTGTGAAGTCAGTTTACAAGGCGCTCAGAGGTACTGGTGAAGCGCTGGAGAACTACTGGGCTCTTTTTTCCGTGCCTGTTTGTGTGACTCATGGCATCTCCAAGGCCAGGACTGTAACGACAGAGTTTTCCAATGGCTGATGGAGTCATCCACGAGCACTTTCAAACAGCTGCTGAAGAAAATCAGAAGTACCACGTGTGTCTTCCTATGGGCAAAACGAATTTGAAAGTAATTCAAGGGAACTTTGTGATGTTTATTCACATGTCAAATTAGTCCCTCCATAGGAAAAAAGAATGTTCAAAAACAGATCAGGATTACATGAGCTTATATTAGGAAGGAAAACAAATCAGTAATTCCTAACAGAGGAGCAGAGTGGCTTCTTGGAGAATCCTAGCAAGCCCTGACATTATGGCTCCACAGCTGCCTGGGAGGCCACAGAGCCAGACAGGGGACCAGGATGATCTGCCACGCTTTTCCAGGGCACTGCTAATTCCCTCCTGGGTACCCTCTCAGCAAAGGCTGGCTGCAAGAATGACCTGCCACTTCATGGGACAAGAGCTTGAATGAACAGGAGGCTGACCGACAAACTTGTCTCTGATGAGTGAATTTTAGTGTGAATAGGAGATCGGAGTCCATTTCCCTAGCAAGCACTGTGTGTTGACCAACGCTCTTCACCAAGTTCATTTTTCTTGGCCTGCCTCCCTACAGAGGTTCAAGGAGCTAAACACTGCACCTGTGATGTTCTGGCCAGTGAAGTATAAGAGAGTCTTCTGGTCTCTTAATAGAAAGGATTTTCTTTAATAAAAGATTCAGCTATGACTGATGCCACCGCTTTTATGCCCCCTGCATTGAAAGGAGGTGTTACCACAAGGTACAAAGCCTAGAGAACTGTCCAGACGGTAACTGACATCACTGAGCCACTGAACCAAGCCCAGCCAGGGCCTACTTTCAGACTTGTCATTATGAGACAAAAATAAAGGTCTTTTTATTAGTCTCTGTTGGTCAGGATTTCTATTTCTTACAGCTGAAGGCATTCACAACTAATTCTATTGCTTTACCAGGATAGAGAGAAGACTGCTTATCATTTTGACAGGAGACTGAGGCTTTTTACAGAAGAATGTGGAAAGTCATTGTAGAACTCATGTCATAATTTTTTTTATTTCCTGCACATACCATGCTATTAGGCATCACATGAGAAGTCACTTGTACTACGCAACCCACAGTCTCATTACTCTGCATGGTCCTGCCACAGAGCAGGGCCGTTAGCCCTTCTAATGAGTGCTCAGCCTTTACATACACGGATGACAATGGCTAACCCTCGCCGTTTGTGTTGGAGACTCTCGGCTTGTAGTTTAAAGCCTTTTTCCTAAAGTTCTTTCCCAATGTGGCCAACAAACTGGAAAAAGTTAGAGTGCACACTAGAAATAGTAACAGTCTCATTCCCCAGAGTAAATTTAAACCCTGATAGCAGTACATATTTGTGCCAATACCATATGGAAATTTGTTAGAAATGCAACTTCTACGGCTCCTACTGACAGACAATTACATGTTAGGAGTTTGAGAAACATTTTCCCTAAAGCATAAGGGTATATGGAGTGAAATGCTCTCCTCCTCCTTTCCTGTTTTCCTTTTCTCCCCACTTTCTTCTAATCCACTTTCCCCCCTTCTCTTCTGTTAAATATCTTCAGATGTTATCCAAATCTATCATTTGGTATTACCAAGAGGAGCGCTGACCTCACACTAAGGCTCATGAGACATTTTCCACGTCTAGATCAGAGGTAACTCAAAAGTCTAGCCTTCCAAGTATTTATCTAATGAGTGTCAAACCCAGCTGGGAAGCAGAGTGAGAAGTCCCAGTACATGTCTGCCTGCAACCCTACTAAAGACACTGAATCCTTTTCTTTGTTTAATCCGTCCTAAATCCTGAGTCTTTATTCTCATTTTTCATTCCTTCCTGTCTTAGTCCCTTCAGGCTTCCTTAGCCAAAATATCATACACTGACTGGCTTTAAACAGAATGTATTTCTCACACTTGTGGGGTCTGGAAAGTCCAAGATCAAGATGTTAGCAGATTCAGTGTCTTGTTCACTGTGTAAGAAGGGGTTCGAGTTCTTTCTAGAGTCTTTTATAAGGGCACTAATCCCATTCATGAGGGCTCCACCCTCATGACATAATCACCTCCCAAAGACTCCACCTCCCTCCATCACTATGAGCATTAGTATTTCAACATGGGGGGTGGGGTGGGGGGGGCACAGGCACAAACATTCAGTCCACAACACTTATTTCTCTTCACTTGAAGTCAATCCGCTTTCACTTCATTTTCAAAGCGGCTCTTACCATTTCAATCTCAAATTATTATCTTTGCTTCTGCCTATACTTCACACTATTTTCATTTCTTTCCATTAGGAGAATGAAAGCTGAGCTTCAGTGAGCTGTGGTTATATATCCTAGAGATTCAGTCTAATTATCTTGTGCTAAACACAGGTATTAGTTTCATCCATTTTTAATTGGTTGTCACAGGATGTCACAGAATGTCTTTTTGAAGAAGAGAGCACAGCATGAAGCCCTCTCCCACCCCTCATTCCCTTTTACTAACCTCTAATTTATGTAAATGTTCACAAAAGTTGTGTTTAACTGCTCCCCAGCTGTGCATCGGAGAAGGCAATGGCAACCCACTCCAGTACTCTTGCCTGGAAAATCCCATGGATGGAGGAGCCTGGTAGGCTGCAGTCCACTAGGTCGCTAAGAGTCGGACATGACTGAGCGACTTCACTTTCACTTTTCACTTTCATGCATTAGAGAAGGAAATGCCAACCCACTCCAGTGTTCTTGCCTGGAGAATCCCAGGGACGGGGGAGCCTGGTGGGCTGCCGTCTCTGTGGTCTCACAGAGTCGGACATGACTGAAGCGACTTAGCAGCAGCAGCTGTGCATCCCCCTAGCAGATTTTTCAGATACTCTTCATGTATTTTACTTATCTCTTAAAGACTTCTGAAAATGTGGTTTGGGTTGTACATTCATTAGAATGTCATTTAACATTTTGCCTCTGCCTAGAAACATAAAAGCACTTGGAGAAAAACCAAAGCCACGAGACACCCACTCCCCTGCCCCAGTCGGAGTGCACAGCAGAGTTCTCCCTAATACCAACCAAGTGCCCTCATTTAAGCATCGAAAAAACAATTTTTTAAAGTGCTATAGGACACACATCTCCTCAGGTGAGAGCTGTTTAAAGGTACATCAAAGAGCTTAATGTGAGTGATGCCTAGGATATCTGTATGTCCTCTTCTATGAGCAGATCTACACTCTAACCTTCATATTCTCCCCTTCTCTTTGGTCCTGGTATTTTTCTATTTCTGTTTTATTATGCTCTTTGAAGACCCCATAAGTCCTTTTTAGAAAAAACACATGATATCAGTGATCTATTCTTAAGAACAGGTGCAAATACTATATTACTTTCAGCAATAAATGGTAATAATAGCATCAATGATAAAGTGATTTTTAACTTTTCTAAGCATTACCTTAGTTTTTTTGAAGAATACTTTCAGTAAATTCAGGAGCAGAAATTTTCTTTCAATGAAAATATAGAACATGACTCTGCCAAGGTCGTACATTCAGTTATTACTAACAAATAGCAAACAAACAAGTAGCAACAGCTTAATCACATTTGCCAACCAAGACTTAAACTCAGGTCTCCAGACTCCAACTATCACACCCTTGTCTATATAATATACCTCTCTTGTACTGCTGAGACAAAGTAAGTTACTAGATTACCAGGAAGGAGAAATAATGAGAGCCCAAGCCCATAATACACACTGTTAGTCACTAGCACAGGAGAGAATATTCACTTCGTTGCTCAACTCTGTTGAGGAAGTGTGGACAAGAGAGGTGGGACAGATAAGGAAAAGTAGGTGGTCTCGGATCTACTCGGTGGCAGAACCAAGACTAACTGCCTTACCTCATCAGGTTGGTTTTGCCCCCACACACAGCAAGAAAAACACGCTGAGGTGCCTAGGTTTGCAGTGGAAGAGGGGTTATTCACAAGGCCGCCAGGCGAAGAAACTGAGAGCAAGCCTCAGATCCGCCTCCCCAAGGCAATCTTCTTCAGGTATTCACTGGACAAAGAATAAGCAGAGGAGCCTGGCCAGGCTACAGGCCGTGGGGTTGCAGAGGGGGACATGACTGAGTGACTGCACGCAGGGCCCCCAGGCATGGGGAGTGGGAGGGCCTGCAGCAAACGCGTTTATGGAAAGGGGCATGTTCCTCTTCTGCGCAGGCGTAACTAAGCTGCAGGCCTCCGCACGTGCAAACTGGTGGATGCTTAACAAGATCTGAGGGTGGAATTCTGGAGGTTATGGAGGAAGCTCAGGCGTGCCCAATGTTTGGTGGTCAGGTAGGTGGTCCTCTTCGGTCTTATCCAGCCCAGCTGGAACTGGACACAGCTGATTCCAAGTTCCTGGACAACAACTCAGGCAAACATCTAGTTTAGGCTCCAGGCCACGTGGAGGACATGCAAGTCTCTTGATTAATGAACCTTGGTGAAATGGATTTGACTACTAATCACCCTCAGTTTCAATTACTACTCTTATTGTGCCCTGGGAATCCCCAGTTACTCTCATTTGAACCTATTTGTCTTCCACTCTAACATAAGAACTTGGACTAGGTCACTGAGCTCTGTCACCCTCGATGGTATTGCCTATAAGATATATGTTCCTGGACTTGATGATCTCTAAAGTGTATCCCAGTAGTTTCTGCTTCTAAGAAAGGTAAGTAAGGGCCTCCTTGGTCAGATGGTATAGAAAGGCAGGCAGGTCCTCGGAAACAGAAACACAGGAGAAAGCAATGCTCAGTGATCATCTGTTTGAGTCTGACCAGCCGTAGCTCAGTGACGTCTTCTTGCGTGTGGCAGAATCACCTGTAGGCATATTTCTTGCCGTCAGGGCAAGATGGGCTTCCTCAGTGGCTCAGCAGTAAAGAATGCACCTGCAGTGCAGGAGATGTGGGAGACATGGGTTTAATCTTTGGGTCAGGAAGATACCCTGGAGAGAGGAAACAGCAACTCATTTCAGTATTCTTGCCTAGAAATCTAACCACAGAGGAGTCTGGTGGGCTACAGTCCCTGGGGTCGCAAAGAGTCTGACATGACTGAGTGACTGAACATGCACATTGATCACACAACAAGATATTCTGATCCATGGACCATACTTGGAGAAACATTTATCTTCTCCTGTAAATATTAATCTTGAATTTGATGATTTATTAATGCTTCCAGTGGATGTAGTTGGAGCCCTTCACTTTAGTTCAGTTGCTCAGTCATGTCCGACTTTTTGCGACCCCATGAACCACAGCACTCCAGGCCTCCTGTCCATCACCAATTGCCAGAGTCCACCCACACCCATGTCCACTGAGTCAGTGATGCCATCCAACCATCTCATACTCTGTCTTCCCCTTCTCCTCCTGTCTTCAATCTTTCCCAGCATCAGGGTCTTTTCAAATGAGTCAGCTCCTCCAATCAGGTGGCCAAAGTATTGGAATTTTAGCTCCAACATCAGTCCTTCCTTGAACACCCAGGACTGATCTCCTTTAGGATGGACTGGTTGGATCTCCTTACAGTCCAAGGGACTCTCAAGAGTCTTCTCCAACACCACAGTTCAAAAGCATCAATTCTTTGGTGCTCAGCTTTCTTTATAGTCCAACTCTCACATCCATACATGACCACTGGAAAAACCATAGCCTTGACTAGACGGACCTTTGTTGACAAAGTAATGTCTCTGCTTTTTCATATGCTGTCTAGGTTGGTCATAACTTTTCTTCCAAGGAGTAAGCGTCTTTTAATTTCATGGCTGCAGTCACCATCTGCAGTGATTTTGGAGCCCAAAAAAATAAAGTCTGATACTGTTTCCACTGTTTCCCCATCTATTTCCCATGAAGTGATAGGACCAGATGCCATGATTTTAGTCTTTTGAATGTTGAGCTTTAAGCCAACTTTTTCACTCTCCTCTTTCACTTTCATCAAGAGGTTCTTTAGTTCTTCTTCACTTTCTGCCGTAAGGGTAGTGTCATCTGCATATCTGAGGTTATTGATATTTTCCCCAGCAATCTTGATTCCGCTTGTGCTTCCTCCAGCCCAGTGTTTCTCATAACGTACTCTGCATAGAAGTTAAATTAGCGGAGTGACAATATACAGCCTTGATATACTCCATTTCCTATTTGGAATCAGTCTGTTGTTCCATGTCCAGTTCTAATTGTTGCTTCCTGACCTGCATACAGGTTTCTCAAGAGGCATGTCAGGTGGTCTGGTATTCCCATTTCTTGAAGAATTTTCCACAGTTTGTTGTGATCCACAGTGTCAAAGGCTTTGGCATAGTCAGTAAAGCAGAAATAGATGTTTTTCTGGAACTCTCTTGCTTTTTCCATGATCCAGCGGATGTTGGCAATTTGATCTCTCGTTCCTCTGCCTTTTCTAAAACCTGTTTGAACATCTGGAAGTTCATGGTTCACGTATTGCTGAAGCCTGGCTTGGAGAATTTTGAGCGTTACTTTACTAGCATGTGAGATGAGTGCAATTGTGCGGTAATTTGAGCATTCTTTGGCATTGCCTTTATTTGAGATTGGAATGAAAACTGACCTTTTCCAGTCCTGTGGCCACTGCTGAGTTTTCCAAATTTGCTGGCATATTGAGTGCAGCACTTTCACAGCATCATCTTTCAGGATTTGAAATAGCTCAACTGGAATTCTATCACCTCCACTAGCTTTTTTTGTAGTGATGCTTCCTAAGGCCTACTTGACTTCACATTCCAGGATGTTTGGCTCTAGGTGAATGAGAGTGATCATACCATCGTGATTATCTGGGTCATGAAAATCTTTTTTGTACAGTTCTTCTGTGTATTCTTGCCACCTCTTCTTAATATCTTCTGCTTCTGTTAGGTCCATACCATTTCTGTCCTTTATCAAGCCCATCTTTGCATGAAATCTTCCCTTGAAACCTTCCCTCTAGTTTTCTTGAATATCTAGATGAAAATATTAATAGCTTTGTTAAGGCTTTTTAATATTTTTATTTGCCAATGAGGTAAACAAATTTTCTATTTCTAACAATGACCTTAGTAAAATATACATACTAGTAAATCACCTAAGAGAATAAATTAGCTACTAAAAGAGTAGAAAAAAATTACAATATTATATACTGTAAATGCATTTTCTAAGATCTTCACAAAAGGCATTTTATTACAATAAAGATCCTTAATTCAATATCAATTCATTATAAAAACAATAAAGTTAACTAATTCTGAATAATTGTCATCATTGAAATAAAGGTGTTTTTTAATTTTTTTATTTTTTATCTCATAGCATGTGGGATCTTAGTTCCCCAACCAGGGATCAAACTTGCACCCTTTATGGTAGGAATGTGTAGTCTTAACCACTAGACTACCAGGGAAGTCTTGAGATAAGGGTTTGATTGGCCTATATATGAAATGACAACATCTCTGGCAAAGTAAAACTTTATGAGTGAAATTAATCATTATAAAGATGTAAACAAAAGGAAAAAATGGGGAACAAAATATTGAACACTAAAGGTTTGGGGATGGAGAACTTCCATAAGCAGAGTAAATCGTGTATTACTGAAGGGATAGTGCAGACTTCAATAAAAGATGGAAATAATAAAAAATTAAAAAACAATCGATACACATCCAGTATCACTCACTGGACATGAGTAAAGCATAATGTGTTGGTAGAGAGAATGCTACAGAGCTATCTAAGGTGCATGAGTACTAAGCCTCTTCAGTTGTATCCAACTCTGTAACGCTATGGACTGTAGCCCTTCAGGCTCCTCTGTCCATGGGATTCTCCAGGCAAGAATACTGGAGTGGGTTGCCATGCCCTCCTCCAGGGGATCTTCCTGACCCAAGAATCAAACACCATGACTCTATGTCTCCTGCATGGACAGGCAGGTTCTTTACCACAAGCACAGGGCTAGAGAGTATCTTAATCTTTCTTCAACTCAATCTTCTGAGGGACTTTATATCAACATAAACAATTTTCCACATATACAATGGAACTTGATGAAAAAACAAAACCTCTGTCCTGGATCTCATCACACTAACTCACGTGTTTCCCATCAGGCTTCCAATTTAATATCATTGAAGCAACATAATGTTCTTCGAAATAGTCTTAATTTTTTAAACAAATATTTCCTATTCTTTCATTTATGACCAGACTGAAGTCAATGGATTTTTATTTTCAAGAGAAAAAATATTTCCAAAAAAGGTTTTAGATTTTTGCGGCCTAGTAGAGCAATGCTTGGGCCATAGCAGATGCTCAACTGCCTTTCGTTGAATAAATAAATGAATACAGTATCCACCCAAGAAACTATATTTCTGGTTCATCATAACTTTTCTTTGTCAAATAATTAAATTTCTTAATTAATATTCTCTATTGCATGAGAGGAAAGAAGTTACCATGACAGAGAAAAATAGGTAAAAGATAAGTAGCTATCTTTAAAAAGGGGAAAAATAAGAAATTAAGACATCTATAAATATTAAAATACAAGATACAGTAGGATAGGTGCCCCAAAAAACTTACAAACATAATACAGGTTGTAAATAAGAAAATATTTTATTCAAGTAGGAAAGGCATTTTATGGAGGCTGTCTTACTGAATATACATCCTGAGGGACTGGTGGAATTTGAACAGGTGGAGAAAAGATGAGATGAAACAGGACACATATGAGTTTTTAAATTGCTAAGAAAAAAAAAAAAAAGACATATTCAAACAAATACCTGTTAGAGAATAAATGGAGACAACACAATTTATGTAGCAAAATATTGTACAATAAAATGAAATATTTAGGCATAAACTAAGCAAAATGTATTTAAAACCTATATGAGAAGAACATATAAAGATTCCTAAAGGACACACAAGTAAATTTGAACAAATAGACATTCATTCCATGTTCTTAGATGTGTCATCTTGAATATATTGTCTTTATAAATTATATTAAATACATTAAAAAAATGTTCATTAAATACATTTATAAATTTAATGTGTTTGTTAGTCACTCAGCTGTGTTTGACTCTTTGTAACCCTATGGACTGTAGCCCACCAGGCTGTCTGTCCATGGGATTCTCCAGACAAGAATACTGAGTAGATTGCCATTCTCTTCTCCAGGGGATCCTCCAATCCAAGGATTGACCCTAGGGTTTCTACATTCCAGGCAGATTTTTTACCATCTGAGCCATCAGGGAAGCCCAAATTTAATGTAATCTCAAAAAAAAAAAGAAAAAAATCAGTCCATTTTTCCCAGCCTAGGATAGGAGTGGGGTACAACCTGGTAGGTTCAGAGCCTCTGTGTAGCTAGGTCTCAGAGGAGAGAGGGTCTCTGGGGATGATTGAATGGAATTTCCTAGCTCCAGCCTAGGAAACCCAGCAACATGCACTCTGTTTGAGAGAGTGGAATCATCCACAGACCAGATTCGCCTCAATCAGGAACGGACCTGCTTACCACCAACTTCACTGCCGCAGGCTGAGCCACATGGAGAGACAGAGGGTCAGAATCCAACAGCACAAGAGTAATAGCCAGCTACTGCAGCTTCAAGGGTTCTCCACCCTTGAAAGTGGAACTTTTGTTTCCACTCAAAAAGGCCTTATGGGTTCTCAGTCCAGAAGAAAGGGGGAAAGGGGCAAGAGGGTGGTGCTGCCCATGTTGTCATCTGCTAGGAGGGCTTCAGTTCAGTTCAGTTCAGTCGCTCAGTCATGTCTGACTCTTCGTAACCTCATGGACTGCAGCACGCCAGGCCTCCCTGTCCATCACCAACTCCCGGAGTTCACTCAAACTCATGTCCATCGAGTCGGTGATGCCATCCAACCATCTCATCCTCTGTCGTCCCCTTCTCCTCCCACCTTCAGTCTTTCCCAGCATCAGGGCTTAAGCCAGATTTAATTTGTTTGAATTGTGATTATTTGAATGAGTCTAATATATTGCTGGTGGAAGATGGGGAGAAGATAAGATATGATCATTGCCTTAGGAAATAAAAATTCTAAGTGAGGCTGTATTATTGAAGTCTCCTAGGAATGCTTGTGTGGTGTGAGGGTGGTAGAACAGGGCAGAGGGGGTACAAATTGAGCTGGGGCACCAGTCTCACAGAGACTTTGGAGCTATGCTAACTCTGCAGAGTTCTGATTGAACCAAGGGGGCCAGGATTGGTTCCCTCTAGTTGGCTGGTTTTTTTTAATTGGGTTGTATACCTCAGGAGAACCCACCTGCCAGTGCAGGAGACATAAGAGATGTGGGTTTGATCCCTGGGTTGGGCAGATCCCCTGGAGAAGGGCATGCCAGCCCAGTCCAGTGTTTTTGCCTGGAGAATCCCATGGACAGAGGAGCCTGGCAGGCTACAGCCCATGGGGTCCCAAAGAGTCAGACACAATTGAAGCGACTTAATACACACATACACCAGAACCACCACTTCCCCTCAGGTAGGGCAGCTCCCTCTGCAGGCAAAGGGTAAGGCTCAGAGAAGGACTCAGGTGGGAACCACCAGCAACCAACACATCAGGTATCTGGGAGAATGAATAACCTTTTTTCTGAAGGGGAGCTGGGTGATGCCCACAGCATCCTTTCCATTAATATCCACGTTGCCAACAGTCATACCACTTGGATGTTGCTGCTCAAGTTCATCATCGAAATTATGAAATCACCCAGAGAAAACTATAATTGAAAAAGATACATGCATCCCTATATTCATAGCAGCACTATTTACAATAACCAAGACATGAAAAAAACCTAAAGGTCCATCAATAGATGAATGGATAAAGAGAACGAGGTGCATATATGCAGTGGAGTATTACTCAGCCACAAAAAAGAATGAAATAATGCCTTTTGCAGCAACATGGATGGACCCAGAGATTATCATACTAAGTGAAGTAAGTCAGAAAGAGAAAGAGAAACACTATATGCACTCACTTACATGCAGAATCGAAAATACAATATAAATCAACATATCTATGAAGCAAAAACAGACTCACAGATATGGAGACGACTTGTGGCTGCTAAGGGGGAAGGAAGGAAGGAGAGGAAGGGACTGGGAGTTTTGGGTTAGCAGAGACAAACTGTTATACATAGGATGGATAGACAACAAGTTCTTACTGTATAGCACAGGGAGCTATGTTCAGTATCCTGTGACAAACCATAATGGAAAAGAATATGAAAAAGAATATATATTCATTGTATAACTGAGTCACTGGGCTATACAATAGAAATTAACACAACATTGTAAATAAACCATAGTTCAACAATTTTTAAAAAGATTATGAAACCAATGTGTCCACACATCTCCATATTTCCCCAAATTTTAACCCAGTGATCTACATATAATAGGTACTCAACAGTTATGTACTGATTTAGAAGTTCAAAGACTGGAGACCAATGGAATAATCATTCACAGTGATGTGAGAGGCAGGTGGGAAAGCTAGTCTGAGAAGAAAAGATATGAAGGCCCATTTTGGAGAACTTCAGTTTAAACAATTTACAGCTAGATAAATATGTTCAAAGGGGGTTAAAAATGCAGGATAATAACTTGGGAACACATCAGTGTTACATAACAAAATTTATGACATCTTTACCTCAGTTCTTAAGTGAAAAAGCATCTGTAGGTAGAAGGTGGACAAATATTTCCATCAATATTTTTTATAGAAGATACAATATAGTTAAAATAAACATCAAGGGTCCCCTTGCAGGTAAAAACAATGTAAAGGTTGTGAACAGAGGGGTTAAGGGATAATTCTACTCCATCCATCTTGGGAGTCAGGTTGTATAAGCAAAAATAGAGTTATAAGTACAAGAATAATCCCAATCTCATTGCTCTAAGCCCTTGTCACATAAGACAAGTGTCATTTTTACATAGTATGTGCTCTCCCTAAACATTTCAAAATGCTCAGAAGTGCCCACATGTAACATTTAAATGGTCCCTGAGCCTCACCAAGATAAGGCTCTTCATGAACTTACTTTCTCAGAGTATCCAGGGGTGCGGAGGGGAGAGGTGGGGGTGTGCCATGAAGGAAGGGTTAATCAAACACCTTAAGAGCCACTGCCTATGCCCAGCCATCCCCTGGCTCCAGTGTTTTCCACTGACACTTGCCCTGGGCCTCTGTCATCCTACAGGCACAGATTTGGGACCAGTGACCCCCAGATGTCTGTGGCTTATCATTCCCTCTAGTTAGTAGAAAAATTCTTTCCCTTTTCTGGTTCCTTCACGGATGATCTCGGTGTGGAGCTGTTTTGAACCTAAGGCAATAGTTATTTTTCCTTCTCAGAGCTCAGGATCACTTGCACAGTTAGATTTCTCTCTCTTGAGCACCTGGAGGAGCTGGTGGTTAGGGAGATGAGTCTTTTGCACAGGTGGCCTCCCAGCCAGCTTGGCTACTCCTTTCCAAACCTGTAATGAGCTGTTGTTCTATTTATCATTACCTTTTCTTGGTTCCCATTTCCCTTTCTTTTTTAATGTGGACCATTTTTAAAGTCTGTATTAAATCTGTTACAATGCTGTCTCTGTTTTATGTTTTGGTTTCTTGGCCCCAAGGCATAGGGGATCTCAGTCCCCCGACAGGGATCGAACCTGCACTCTTTGCATCAGAAGGTGAAATGTTAACCACTGAACCACCGGGGACGTCCCTTAGTTCCCATTTTCTTTCTCTACCTCTTCCCATGGCTTCCTTCCTTTTGGGCTACCCAAAGTGCCCTTCCTTTTGGGCTACCCAAAGTGAGAGTGTGAATCTCACAGTCAGGTCCCTAACTTGGCGCATCGTGACTGACTCTGGCTGATTTCCTTGCATCAGGCAAGTTCCACTGAAAAACAAAAAGTATAATCAGTTTTCAATACGAAGAGATAATGGTGTCTGAAAGCCTGGGGATAACAGTTAAACTCATTGAAAATCAATAAAAAGCCCTTGAAAGGCCACCCATTCTCCCCCGCGACATTTTTCTTAATGCTGGATGTCCCATAGCACAAGGCAGTCAGGTAATGGGATTGATTTTTATATGGTCCTGGCCTAAGAACATGCAGCCATTATAGGGAAAGTGGAAGGGCTGAGGAGAGAAGAGAAAAATGGATATTCTTTGCCTTCTCTCTGGCACAGCTCCACAATTCTTTTGAAGGAAATAACCTCTGTACATAAAGGATTAAGAAGCAGGTTTTTCAGCCTACATTTAAGTGCTGGGAACCCACCCCAGAGCCCCTAGGAAGTGACCGTATTCCCACCTCTGCCACTAACTGTGCCTTTGGGTGCCCTCACTTAACCTGTGTGGGTATAAAACAAAAAGAAAGATACCAGCCCATTCTAAGTCAGCACCCAGCTCCAAGCATATCTACCAGCGATTTCATGGAATAAAGTAGATCATTTTCTCTATTCCAAAAAATATTTTCTCAATTCCAAATAATTTTCTCTATTCCAGAATTCCTTTGAAATAACCCTTATTTTAAAATTTTCACTATTCCAAAAATTTAAAAATAAGAGTAATTTCAAAGGAGTTTTAAGAAATCATTAAACATTTTTGAAAAACATTTTGCAGTCCTACCGAGGGATCAGCATGATAAAGCCCTTTCTCTAGCCAAGCTGAAAGCAGAGGGAGAGACAAACTGCTCACCTTCCATCTGAAACACCGACTCTGGATCAGTTCTGTCAAATGTGGACCCAGGAGCTGCTCTTTCACAGCCGGCCACGGATTCTTACAACCGACTTTCTTTGCTGTTGCTACTCCGTTTTCACCTTTGACATGGGACTCTTCTGGCCTCCAGCTCTATCCCTCGGATCACATCTTTATCATGCTGGCTCTGCCGTCTGTCCTGCAGACCTCACTCTCGTGAATAAGCAGCCAAAGTCCATCGTCTCATACCCATGGGTTAAGATGAAACATTCATTTGAACGAACACAGAAGAGTCAGGAACGTTTTTAGGAAGGCAAGAGTCTGTACAAGCTGGAGAATGATGACAGCGTATCAACTTAGAAATGACCTTCTAAGAATCAAACCCAGTCAAAAACCCAGAACAATAAACTCAGCTATTCCTCCAAGAAGTAGCTATGGAGAACATCTGAATATAAGAGACAATTAAAGAATAAATTTGGGGGCAATTACCCACTCTCACTACTCCACATGGTGCCTGGATATTCAACTTTGCCTTCCAGTCAGATGGAATCTTCTTGAACTTGGTTTTGAATTTTGCACCCTCTTTTTTTAGGAGAACCATACAGACAATCCTCAACTTGCAGAGAAATCACTGCTTCTTCCCCTGGCTCCCTTTTCTTCCCTTTCTTCCCTGCTAGGGCCCAGCTCACCCAACAGACTTTCTGATCTGCCTCAATACAGCCTCCCCTGCTACTAGAACAGAGCTGCAAAGGGTGCTCTTGGAAAGAGAAGTGAGGAAAGGGATTTAAGAAGTTTTCACCACTAGGTGTATCAACTGGAAATATCCATTTTCAATCAAATCAAAAACCTTAGAAACAAGAGATTTGTGGTTTTCTTAGTGGGAAATGTAAAGATAAGTGGCATTGAGATTGATCCAAGCACACAGTGATTTCATCAAGGATCCGGGTCTTCTCTTTAGATTTTGCTAGTACTTTGAGATGGAGAAGGCAATGGCACCCTACTCCAGTACTCTTGCCTGGAAAATTCCTTGGATGGAGGAGCCTGGTAGGCTGCAGTCCATGGGGCCGCTAAGAGTCAGACATAACTGAGCGACTTCACTTTCACTTTTCTCTTTCATGCATTGGAGAAGGAAATGGCAACCCACTCCAGTGTTCTTGCCTGGAGAATCCCAGGGACGGGGGAGCCTGGTGGGCTGCCGTCTATGGGGTCACACAGAGTCAGACACGACTGAAGTGACTTAGCAGCAGCAGCAGTACTTTGAGATGCTTCTCTCCAAAGAGTTCCTCATCACAGTATCCAACCAGTGTCCTGGGTCAAGTCTGGATACAGTGACTCTCTGAACAGGGTGGCCTCTTATGTAGGCAGGACACTGAGGGGCAAAGGATGGTTATTGATCTCTGGTTCTTTTAAGGCCCTTGACACACATCTGAAAAGCCGTGAACATCCAATCACTTGTAGTATTCTGAGAAGGTGAGTTAACACCTATGTAGTGATGAAGAGAGGAATAGAGGAGACATAAAGGACTAGATTACATTAGTACACAGATTACTTTAGTGCAGGTCATAAGAGAAGAGGTGCCAACAGGACTTCAGAGCACAGAGAGAGCAGAGCTGTTTGGTGAAAGCAGGAGGTCTTCTGCAGGAAGTGGCCTCTGGGCTGGATTTCAAGGTAGAATAGAATGAAAACATGAGTGGAAGGGGTGTTATGCAGAACCTTGGATGTTAGGTGGCAAAAACTATATTTACAAAGGCACAAAACAAGGCATTAAAAGTTGCTGATAAGAGACATAATCAAAGTTCTGCCAAAAAGCAATTAATTTGGAATGGAAATAGACAGTGGGTGGAGGACACCAAGTTCAAGAGGCCCATTCAGGAGGTTCAGCAATCCAAAAAGAGAGAGAAGAGCTGATCTTCTAACAGTCAGACCAGACAGTGAGGAGACAGACTCTTCAGGCCCTGGCACTGACAGGATGGGCAGGAAAGACAAAGGGGGAATCAGTGACTGTGTCCTTGGGGGACCATCAGTAGGACAGCAAGGTCGGGAGGGACATCCTTGTGTGGAAGTGGAGAGAAGCATGGAGAGAATTTTCATCTTCAAAGTGCTGACTCTTAAATGCATTTCCTGGCACATAG
The DNA here is from genome assembly GCA_006408695.1 of Aepyceros melampus. Classification (NCBI taxonomy): domain Eukaryota; kingdom Metazoa; phylum Chordata; class Mammalia; order Artiodactyla; family Bovidae; genus Aepyceros; species Aepyceros melampus. The sequence goes on along the minus strand of SJXQ01006313.1, from coordinate 288,207 downwards.
GTAAATAAATCAGGTGTTTGGAAACAGGAGTCTGCAGTTTGGGAGACAAGTAATCAGAGGCGAGAGGTTCATCTGTATACTCAGTACATTTGAAACCTAGGGAATGGATGAGGTAACCAGCAAGAGAATGCAGAAGAAAGAAGAGAAAGGCCAAGGAATGGAAGGGAATGGGAGCAGGGGAACCAGGCACAGAGGCCTAGAGAAAGCCCATACTTGGAAGGAAGGCTATATTCTCTCCACACAGGTCACACTGTGGAGAGGTTACCAGAGGGCAGACTGTGTCCTGTTCACTATCACAGTCTCCCGCGTCTCCCACAGCACACGTGCTTACATATCACCGAATGACTACATAAGCTAAAGGGGGCAAAAATTAAAACAGGAAGGAGGGACCCAAAAGAAACTCAGCAATGCCTAGGAACATGCCTTCTCTGTAAGGAAAGAAGGAATTTTAGGGATAAAGTTTTCTCTGGCATCATTTCCTACATCAAAATGAAAAAAAAAAAAAAAAAAAAAAGGATGAGAACAGAGAGAAAGCTCCTGGATCTGGGAATTCATTCTGCTAGCAGAACGGAAGAACAAGCTCAGCAGAACCATCAGGGTAGAGCCCATGTCGCAGTCAGTTAACTAGGAACCAGCAGTTCAAAAGGGAAGAAAAACAATAAGTGATACACTCTTGCCTTTAAAGAATTTCAGCTTTAGAAAGGAGAAAAGATAGAGTTGGCTGAGTCAGAGTCAAGGGAAATTTTTGCTTAGCGTAGAATTTCCTGAAAATTGTTCATAGTTGTTAATAAACATTATAGAAGAAAACAAAGGGGAGACGGTGGGGTTTACAGTAAAATAATTTGGGGATATACTGAGTGAGCCAAAGTAAACAGATTTCTTTTCAGCATTGCAGAACTTTTTCAGAACGTATAACAAACTACAGGAAATTCTAAATATTCAAAAAGAAGATAACAGTAGACAGACTCTCAAAAGTGTATGACAAAGTGGTTCTTTTGTCCATGGTGGACCCCCCCAAATCTAGTTATTAGGTAGCTGCTGCTGCTAAGTTGCTTCAGTCGTGTCCAACTCTGTGCAACCCTATAGACGGCAGCCCACTAGTCTCCCTTGTCCCTGGGATTCTCCAGGCAAGAACACTGGAGTGGGTTGACATTTCCTTCTCCAATGCATGAAAGTGAAAAGTGAAAGTGAAGTCACTCAGTCATGTCCAACTCTTCGCGACCCCATGGACTGCAGCCTACCAGGCTCCTCTGTCCATGGGATTTTCCAGGCAAGAGTACTGGAGTGGGATGCCATCACCTTCTCCGTATTAGGTAGCTAGACTTTAGCAAATATGTTTTAAATGAGAGGACTTTTATAAGCCTCTCCCCTTTCATAAGACTTCCCTGGTGGCTCAGATGGTAAAGCATCTGTCTACAATGCAGGAGACCCGGGTTCGATCCCTGGGTTGGAAAGATCCCCTGGAGAAGGAAATGGCAATCCACTCCAGTACTATTGCCTGGGAAATCCCATGTACAGAAGAGCCTGATGATAGGCTACAGTCCACGGGGTCGCAAAGAGTCATACATGACTGAGCGACTTCACTTTCACTTTCCCCTTTCAAGAAGAAATAGACAGTGAAAAGGGAAAGGTTAGGAAGCACTAGGCAAAGGGGTACCTGATATGGGATGCCATCACCTTCTCCGTATTAGGTAGCTAGACTTTAGCAAATATGTTTTAAATGAGAGGACTTTTATAAGCCTCTCCCCTTTCATAAGACTTCCCTGGTGGCTCAGATGGTAAAGCATCTGTCTACAATGCAGGAGACCCGGGTTCGATCCCTGGGTTGGAAAGATCCCCTGGAGAAGGAAATGGCAATCCACTCCAGTACTATTGCCTGGGAAATCCCATGTACAGAAGAGCCTGATGATAGGCTACAGTCCACGGGGTCGCAAAGAGTCATACATGACTGAGCGACTTCACTTTCACTTTCCCCTTTCAAGAAGAAATAGACAGTGAAAAGGGAAAGGTTAGGAAGCACTAGGCAAAGGGGTACCTGATGAGAAAGTTCCAGAAAGTATAAGTGGGACAGAGTATATAGGTGCAGGAGGGAAGGATGCTCTTTCTTCCACTGAGAGACAGGAAGAGGGAGGGAGAGAAGATGTCAGCAAAATTTATGGAGAGAAAAAGCTGATGCAGTTCATAGCAGAAGGCTTTATTCTTTAGGGAAAAAAAAAAGTGTGGAAAGGGTAAAAGGCAGGGTTAGCTAAGAGAAAAAAAAACATGAAGCCACTGATCTGGGAGGGAAACTAGAGACAAGGGAACTGTGGAGAAGGGAGTGAAACAATATTAGTTACAAAAATGTGTTTTTATTAACTGTCATAATTATAAACAAGCTTCAGTCTAAAGTTTCACTTTAATGGAATATACCCCCAGAGATATATTTGCATGAGTCTGTGGTTATATGTACAAGGATGTTCATTACACCATTGTTTATAGTAGCAAAAAAGGTTTTAATAAATATATGTAAATTAAGAGGAGCTAATAAATTAGGGCATATCCTCACATCAAAACACTAAATAGCACACAATAAGAATGTGCAGACATGATAAAAATTTTTAAATAACGAACTATCATATGATCTGGGAATTTTACTCCTACATATATATTCTAATAAAATAAAAATACTCATTCAAAAAGATGCATACATCCCAATATTGATAGAACCAATATTTACAATAGCCAAGACATCGACACAACCTAAGTGTCTATCATCAGTTTAATGGATAAAGAAATGTATACAATGGAATACTACTCAGCCATGAAAAATAATAAAATAATGTGATTTGCAGCAAAATGGATAGATCTGGAGGGTAATTATGCTTAGGGCAGTAGCTTAGACAGCAAAAGACAAATACTGTATGTTTTCATTTATATGTTGAATCTAAATAAAACAAGTACATGAATATAACAAAACAAAAATGGGCTCCTAGTTACAGACAACAAACGAGGGTTTACCAGTTGGGAGAGGAGGGAAAGAAGGGACAACATAGGGGAAAGGGTTCAAGAGGTACCATTACTAGGTGTAAAATAAGATACAAGGATGCAATGAGGGAATAGAGCAAAATTTTGTAGCTTTAAATGGAGTGTGTGCTGGGTGTGCTTAGTCACTCAGTTGTGTCCAACTCTTTGCAACCCCATAGACTGTAGCCCACCAGACTCCTTTATTCATGGGATTCTCTAGCAAGACTACTGGAGTGAGCAGCCATTCCTTTCTCCAGGGGATCTTTCCAACCCAGGGATCAAACCCTGGTCTCCTGCATTACAGGTGGATTCTTTACCATCTGAGCCACCAGGGAAGCCCTTAAATGGAGTATAATCTACAAAAATGTCGAATCACTATGTTGTATACTTGAAACTAGTATAATATTGTAAATCAATTAAAGTTGTTTAAAAATTACTGATTTAGACGTACAATATATTTTATTAGGTGCCTAAATCAATTTGTAGAATAACATGCACATTATGAACCCATGTGAAAAAAGTATATGTGTGTGTGTGAGTTGTTGTTGTTTAGTTGTGCAGTCGTGTCCAGCTGTTTGCGACCCCATGGACTGTAGCCCACCAGGCTCTTTTGTCCATGGAATTTCCAGGCAAGAATACTGGAGTGGGGTGCCATTTCCTTCTCCAGTGTGCATGTGTGTGTAAGTACAAAAAGCTATCTGGTGGTTGCACATTAAAGTAGATAACTTGTATCCGGTAAGGTTTGGAGGAGCCCAGGCTGGTAAGGAAGGGGCTGCTGCTGCTGCTGCTGCTGCTAAGTCGCTTCAGTCGTGTCCGACTCTGTGTGACCCCTAGACGGCAGCCCAACAGGCTCCCCCGTCCCCGGGATTCTCCAGGCAAGAACACTGGAGTGGGAAGGGGCAGTTTTCTTTTCTTTTTTTTTTTTTTAATATATATTTGAATTTTTATTATTTTTTTTTACTTTACAAAATTTTATTGGTTTTCACTTTTTACTTAACATCTCTCTGTGGATTTTTTACAGTGAACACATGCTATAATACATATATAACTTTTATAAGTTGTTTCTTCCTGGGCTGAAACTCTTGAAACCCTCCTTCTCCCCTGCAGTATGTCACTGCCCCCTTACCTCCTCATTCCCCAGGGCCCAAGAACTCTCCTTGTGATCAGAGACTTCTGCCTAGATCTGCTAACAGTTCACTTTGTGGCTCTGGAAAAGTCACTAACCCTTCTTGGGTCTCCCGTCTTCGTTAGATTATCACAAGAACTTTAGCCACCTCTAAGTTTGATTCTAATTCTGTAACAGACTAGAAAGGGCCATGCTGGGATGAAAACTTTAGCTACGAAGAGAAAACAAGTTTTGGTTTCCAATAAATACAGTAAAATTGATTTATGTATTTAAATCAATGTTTATGGAACATTGGAACATGGAAATTATGCTTATGAAACACGTGCTAAATCACTTCAGTCGTGTCCGACTCTTTGCCACCCTATGGATTGTAGCCTGCCAGACTCCTCTGTCCATGGGATTCACTGGGCGAGAATACTGGAGTGGCTTGCCATTTCCTCCTCCAGGGGATCTGCTCAACCCAGGGATAAAAACCCCCATCTCTTATGTCTCTTGCATTGGCAGGTGGGTTCTTTACACTACACCACCTGGGAAGCCCCTTTGAAACATGAGCATATTTATAAAAGAAGCCTAATCATATATTACCAAAGAATAGTAAAAATACAGACTCAGAAATTATTTCTAAAGAAACACAGTATTTCCTGAATTTTCCTTTTATTATTTACTTCTTCTCTGAACTCATATTTTATCTTTTAATTTATTTAGTTTCAAGGAGAAGTTCATTGTCTTTTACTCACCGTTCATGAAATCTAGTCCAACTTTGCTCCTACAATTAGACTGCAGATGTTTCTTAGAGCCACTAGGGGTCAGACCGCTACATTAATACAAACAATCCCAACTTGAACAGTAGCAATAATTGGTTGAGGGCTGTGCCAACTTCTTTTTGTGCATTAGAACGGAAGACTGGTCATTTAAATTAAACGTTGCATTAAAAAGATAATGAGTAAGAATGCATTTGACAAAAGAGGCTCAGAAAGTTGAAACTATCCTATACAATAAATAATATATAATAAAAAAGTTTCATCCTGAATAAAAATTTCAATTATTCACTTGCTCTTTCTGGATGGCAAGATCTTATCCCAATCTAAGTGGGTTCAGATTGGAGAATTAATCATTGAACTGGGCAAATGCTAAGAGAGCAGAAACAACGAAAATGATAAAACATGTCAGCAAAAAAGAAGAAATCCTCATTTTTTAAAGGATGGACCGCATGACTAGCAGAGGATTGAGATGGATGGCAGAAACATTTTTCCAATGGCTTTCAGCCATGGTAATAATAAATCTGAATCATCTCACAGCAATGAAAGTGTTCAGGGATATGCGCAGAGGGCAGCCCAAGACGGCCTCTGAGTCTGTCCCAGGTCTGCTGCAAACTGACCCTCTCATCTTGAATGAGCAGCTTGTCTTCTTTTGATCATGAAGAAGTAAGATTATATAATTTATAAAGAAACTTCAAGCCTAAAATTAAACAGATTTATTTGGAATAGTATTTATTTATATAGAAGATAAGAAAGTAAAGGAAAATGTGCCAAAGTTTTAAAAAAAGGGTTTTAGCTGTCAATATACATTATTATAAATTTTCATCATTTAAAAAAAGTGGAAAAAAAAGATCATAGATCATGTCCATCATGAGTTAAAGTAATGAATAATAACTCAAACCTGAATTTATTTACATTTTTATTGACTGAGTATTCTGAAGTAAATACGCTAAGCACATATGTGAAAAGATATGCAGATCATTCTCTGGAAAAATAAATGAGAAATTCAAAAGTGGTTACCTGTTGGGGTGGGGCAGAATTGGATGGATATGGATTTGGGTAGGATGGGTGTAAGAATATAAGGTGTAATTCTTCATACGTTGTTTTGATATTTTTATTCATGTGAATCTATGACCTACTTTATTTTTTTTAATTAATTTTTATTTTTTAGTTTGTTTTGCTTTACAATACTGTATTTGTTTTGTTACACATTGACATGAATTAGCCATGAGTGTACATGAACTCCCAATCCCGACCCCCACCTCCACCCTCCCGCCCCACACCCTCTCTCTGGATTATCCCCGTGCATCAGTCCCTAGCATCCTGCATCCTGCATCAAACCTGGACTGGCAATTCGTTTCGCTTATGATATCACACATGTTACATTGCCACTCTGCCAACCCATCCCACCCTCTCCCTCTCCCAGAGTCCAAAAGGCCATTCTATACAACTGTGTCTCTTTTGCTGTCTTGCGTACTTACTTTAAAATTTTTTAATTAACTTAAGAACTTAGATGGTGACAGAAATGTGTGTCAATACAAAAGCAAACACAATTGAAAATCCGCCAAGATAGAATGCGGATTAGAAATAGACATAGGAATATCTTTTCTAATAGAAGTTGCTTATACAAGAATGATATTGTATTTTAAAGTGGCTGCATCAAATTGCCTCAACCAGATTGTTGATGTCAAGATGACCGTATCCAAAGGTTCTAAGTGGCAATTTTATCGCCTGGGCCCCAGACTCTCACTGAGACACTCGTCCCTGACCCTGTATCTCCAGAGAGGCACTGAAGCAGAACAGTACTTTTTATCCCCCCTTCTCTTTACACACACACGCACATGTACCCACAAACATGTTCTCAGCAAAATCTTCATGAATGTTCACCTATGCAAATAAGCAACAGAGAGAGTTACAAGCAACTCAGTTGCACAAAGAGCTGAACCTTGAATCCCAGACTTCCTAACACTCAGGTTTAATGTAATTCCTATCGAAATTCCAGCAAGATAATATCTAACTATAGACAAGATTATCTTAACATTTAAATGGAATGACAAAGAATAGCTGAAACAATAATAGCTTAAATATAAAGCTTAATATTTAATAGCTTAAATATAAAGAAGAAAGTGGGAGAAATTATTATTATATAACTACAGTAATCAAGACTTTATGGTCTTGGTGAAGAAATATACACACAGCTCAGCGAGACAGAATAGAAAACTCAGAAATAGACCCACATAGATAAGTCCAATTTATTTTTGACAAAAATGCAAAGCCAATTCAGTGGAGGAAAGATAATCTTTTCAAAAACCAGAGTAATTGGATGCCCATAGGCCAAAAAGATGAACTTTGTCCTAAACTTCACACATTAAACAAAATGTACTAAAGACTTAGATGAAATGTAAAACTAGATATTTTTAGAAAAGAAAAAAAAAATAGGAGAAACTCTTCCAAATCTAGGACAAGGCAAAAAGTTCTTAAGTTGACACCAAAAAGCACAATTCATAAGGAAAAAAAAAAAAAAACTGCTATATTAGAATCCACCAGAATTAAAATGATTGCTCTGTAAAAGATCTTATTAAGAGGACAAACAGAAAAACTAGATTGGCAGAAAATATTTTCAAACCATATATCTGACAAAGAACAGGTATTTAGAATAAATTTAAAAAGAAAACAAGTTTCTTGACTTCCCTAGCAGTTCAAGTGGTTAAGATTCCACACTTCCAATGCAAGGGGTGAGGGTTAGATCCCTGATCAGGAAACTAAGACCCCGCTTGCCTCGCGGAAAGTCCAAAAAAAACAGTACATATAAGTTTTTTTTTTTTTAAATCTCAAAACTCAGTAATAAAAAAAAAAATCAGTTATAAGATGGGCAAAGACATGAACAGACATATTACTGAAGAGGATATACAGATGGCAAATAAGCACATGAAAAGAAGCATAACATCATTAACCATTGGGGAAATGCAAATTAAAACCTCACTAAAATATCATTACATATCAGAAATGCTACAATAAAAAATTATGACTACACCAAATTCTATCAAGGAAGTAGAGAAACTGGGTCTCATACATTGCTTTTCTCTGAAACCAGAGAAAGGAAAACATGTTTTCACAGAAAAATCTTTACAAGAATGTTTTTATCTACTTTGTTTGTAATAGCCTAAGACTAAGTATAGCCCAGATGTCCTTTAACGGGTGAATGGTTATGCAGACTCTGGCATATCCATATTATGTGATACTACTCAGTAATAAGAAGGAATGTTGCAGCAATAAATGCAACGACTTGGGTGCATCTCCAGAGAATTATGCTGAGTCAACAAAGCCAATCCCAGAAGGTTACATGCTGTATGATGCCATTCCTCTAATGTCCTTGAAATGAAAAGTTATAGAAGGGAGAACAGATTAGTGAGTGCTGGGGACTAAGAATAGGGTTGGGGAAGCTGGGGTGTGGGAGGAGAAAGGAAGGAAGGAAGGAGGGCTTAAAAAGGGCAGCCCAAGGATCCTGCGCTGATAAAAACTTCTGTATCCTAACTGCATCCATGTCAATACCCAGTTGCAATGTTGTTCTACAGTTCTGCAACTTCTGTGACAGAAGTTACCCATATCTCTTATGTTTCCTGCATTGGCAGTTGAGTTCTTTACCACTAGCACCACCTGGCAAGCCCTGGTATCATTACCTTTAGGGCACAATGAGTAACGGGTACATAATATTGCTTTGCATTATTTCTTGCAGCTGCATATGAATCTATAATTATGTGAAAATGATTAATTTAATTTAATGAATATATGTGTATACATACAGATAAGCTACGGCCTCAAGTTTAGTTAGAGAAACAAGGTCAGTAGCACCATGTATACTTCTTCACTAGCTATATATGAATGAATATAAATATGTGTGGACACAGGTATTGGGCTTCCCTGGTGGCCCAGAAGTGCCTGCAGTGCAGGAGACCCTGGTTCGATTCCTGGGTCAGGAAGATCCCCTGGAGAAGGGATAGGCTACCCACTCCAGTATTCTTGCCTGGAGAATTCCATGGATAGAGGAGCCTGGTGGGCTACAGTCCATGGGGTTGCAAAGAGTCAAACACAACTGAGCAACTTTCACTCACTTCATGGGCACGGGTATTAAGCTGTTGTCTGTAAGTTCTAAATCTGCTCTTGTCTCTGCACTGTTTTTCTAGGATGGGGACTCTACTAATCACATTTCCATTTTCTTAGCTTCTTCTCTCTTAAGCCACCAACAGAGGGTGACATGGGGAGCCTAAGCCCGGGAGAATGAAGAGACTTCCTCCTCATTGGCTTGCCCTGGGCTTACTCTATGCTTCATGTTCCCTGCACATCACATGACGACGTGTCTACTTCCTCTCAAGAGCAGCAAGGCCTTCCAGTAGCAGCAGAATCCAAGCTGCACTTTCTCAACACTTGCAAAACCAGTCACATCAAACAGAGGTCAGCAAACTTTGGCTGTTGAGGACCAGAGAGTAAATATTTGAGACTGCCGGCCAAACGATCTCTGTAGCAGCTACTCAACTCTGCCATCACGGCAGCCAGAGACAACAAATGAATGAGCATGGCAAGTATAACTTGATTTATAGACATTGAAATCTGAATGTTATATAATTTTCACATCTCATAAAATATTATTATTATTATGGTATGCCCCTCAAAGAACTGTTGAAATCCGAATTCCCTTCTCCTGTGAATATGATCTTATTTGGAAACAAGGTCTCAGTAGATAGGATAAAGATCAGATGAGTTCATTAGGATGAGTCCTAACCCAGCAGGACTGATATTCCGATAAGAGGAGGAAATCATCACATAAAGACACAAACCCAGAGAAGACTGCTGTATGGAGCTGGAGACAAAGTCTGAGTTTAGCCACGGCAGGGCAACCAGCAGATGCTAGAAGGAGGTGAGAAAGCGGCCTACCCAGAGTCTCAGAAGGAGGACAGTCCTGTTGACAACTTGATTTTGGATTTCTAGCCTCCAAACTGTGAGAGAGTAAATTTCTGTTATTTTAAGCCACCCAGTTTGTGAAACTTTGTTACAGTAGCCTTAGGAAATTAATACAATTATTCTTATGATTTTTCTCCAATTGTTTACAAATGTAACAGCATTCTTTTTTTCAAAAAAAAAGATTTTTTTAATGCAGACTATTTTTAAAGTCTTTCTTGAATTTGTTACAATATTGTTTCGGGGTTTTTTTTTTATGTCTTAGCTTTTTGGCCATAAGGCATATGAGATCTTAGCTCCCTGACCAGGGGTTGAACCCACACCATTGGAAGGTGAAGTCTTAACCACTGAACTGCCAGGGAAGTCCTCAAAATGTAAAAACGTTCTTAATCCATAGTCCACACCAAAAAAAAAAAAAAAAAACCCAACAACCAGTAAGCTGGCTTTGACCTATGAGCCATAGTTTGAAGACCTCTGCCATAGAGCCTCCTAATACGAAGACACCAACACCAGCCAAACTGTGATCCCTAAGGTCTAAGTTTTAGCTCCAACTACTAAATTTTAGTAAGTCCAACCTTTTTTCCTTTTCCTCCCGTCTTGGGAGAAGATAGTTACTTTCTGTAATTGCTGCTTTTATTTTACCTTACTGTTCTCTTTTTCTCCTTCAGTTAGCTCGTTACTAGTTTTACATCTAGTTTATAATTATTTGTATTAAGTTCTCTTTGTTAAAATAACTGTGTGATTTCTGTCTCCCAGCTGGACCCTGACTGGTATAATTTTCTTTTTTAAAAAATTCTTGAAGATTTTGTGTGAAGTACACTGACCTTCAAGGATTTATGCATGCCTTGGTAATTATTAAATTTAATTGTAGGTAATTAAGACAACTCTTTGCAGAGTTGGAATTTCTGACATAAAAATCATATACTTTATTTGTCACAACTTTAATTAACAATCGTTCTCTCTTAATAGACTTGTTCCTCTGAGGATCCCCAAGTGCTTTAGAAGAACTGTGGAATTAATATCATGTTACACTGAAGTAGGAATGCAGCTGCCAATGTCTTATAATGTTTAACGTGCACCTGCCCTTCAACCCAGCAATTCCATGCCAGGTATTTACCCAGAGAAAATAAAAACATATGTTCACAAGAGAGACTTGCACAAAATGTTCACAGAAGCCTTATTCATAACAGCCAAAATCTGGCAACAGCCCAAATAGCCACTAACAGGAAAATGGATAAACAAAAGTTTATCCATATATTGAAGCACTACTCATTAATATAAAGAAATGAAGTACTGTTATACAGAAGAGCACGGTTAAATCTCAAATACATTATGTTGTTTTTGTTTGGTCACTTCTTCCCACCATATGTAGATCAAGATTTTTCTTTTCTTGAGTTCACTAACCAGTGAAAGCACAATGCATTGGAGGAGCAAGAGTGAAAGTGCATATGGACAAAGGAGAATAAAATGACTTCCTCTGGCACGGCATCTAAGTGTTAAAAGAGCAAGCGTAGCTCTGCGTGAACAGCAGCTGTTGCAGAAGGACTTGGCAAAGGAAGAGGATAAGTGAAGGCAAAGGGAAGTGTCTTCTATGATGCTGGAATGCACACGATATTTTAATATAATTTCAGGGTCTTTGTAGAACACCCCAGGTGGAAAACCAAGGCTTTAAGACATGGCACCATTGCCATTAACGGTAGGGAGAGCTTTGGGATTAGTTTAACAATGAACCATGGCCTCTTGGCTTCCCTCACCTGCTCTTGTTCTCATTGCCTTCCTTGCCTTTCGTCCCACCCCTCAGAAGGGACAGGAACCTCAGGAGCATGCTGAAGTTAACCTTAAAATATGCAAACCCATCTGCATTCTCTGTGCACCTATGTACTCATAAAAAAAGGTGAGTATCGAGAGGAGTGTGCCGGGAGCAGAGAGAAGCAAACACAGAGCTGCTGCCTTACCATGAACATTTAGAATGAACACTTACGCACTGGAAAGTGATAAATGCCTGCCCAGGTCTCTCTGCTTGACTTTTCCTGTCTGGCCCTTTACTGTGGCCCCTTTGTCATGCTAAAAATAGTTTAGTAAACATGCCAGCAATAATTGAGTCTGCTTTCCCCAATCTCCAAGGCACAAGAGTCTGATATGAAACTGAAAATATTTATTCTGAATTGAGAGATGAGGTTTTGAGTACAGATTATTCACTACTCTTTTAAACGAAAGACAAAAAATGTAATTTTTCTGACTCTGACAAGTATTATACCAATGTGTTTAGAGCATTCTATAAATATTAGAGAATATGGCATGTCCTTTGCCTTAAGGAATAAGGGAAATTCCAATACAATCCAGTGACCTAAATAACTGGGTCTGTATAACTTTCTGCTACAAAAATTAAAGGAACGTGTCCTGGACTTCCCTGGTGGCCCAGTGGATAAGAATCTGCCTGCCAATGCCAGGGACACAGGTTCGATCCCTGGTCCAGGAAGATCTCACATGCCCCAGAACAACTAACACCCCTGCGCCACAACTGGGCCCATGAGCCACAGCTATTGAAGCTCGAGCGCCTAGAGCCTCTGTGGCAAGAGCCTCTGCAACATGAGGAACCACTGCAATACGAAGCCCACGTACCATGATGAGAGAGCAAACCCTCCTCACCGCAACTAGAGAAACCCCATGCACAGCAGTGAAAGCCCAGCACAACCAAAAATAAATAACAACAAAATAAAAGTGCAGTCTGAAAAAGAATAAAACAGTCCTACAGTAGCTCTTAATGTCTTTTCTTCACTGAAGTTTCCATGGAGCCCCTCTGATTGCTCCAAGCCAGAGTCCTTCCCTCCTCTAAATTCATCTAAATTTATCTGGCATTCACACATACTCCTAATAGTGTCTTATATCTTGTTATGTGATTTCCCTGCTGTTACAAGACCTCAGAGGCAGTCCTGTATCTCACTCTTACCTGTGTTCTCCATAAAACTGGTGCAGTGCCTGCACATCATAAAAGTTCCTAAAAGTTGGAGGTAGTAGAGGAAATACGGTTTTTTAAAAAACATCCAGAGAAACAAGACCTGAGAACAGTTCCCTTGATTTTTAAGATCATCCTCTTACATTTCTGTCCTGAGGCTGAAACCTAAATGCAGTTGAACTGTTCATGTTTTCCAGGAATCTGCTTTCCAAATTCTGGCTCTGGGTTTTCTGGATGATAGAAGATGAAGACCCAGCCTTGAGGTGGGTACAGCCCCAGGGAAGTAACTTGAACACTTTGTCCCACCACGCTCTGGCTTGGGGTCAGCCCAAATGTGTTTTGAAGGGATATAAGAAACTGGCCTGGCCCTCCTTTAGAAGCTGACACAGAAGAGACTTCCTGGCCTTCCTGGCTCACTGCAGCTTAATTACCCTAAGCTCACTTCACTGTCAGATCACCACACCCCAGGATAGCCACCTTCCCCTCACAGGAACAGGCTCAGCTCAGGCAGCGGTGTTCATGGTGACATCAGGACTACAACTGAAAAAATGAGACACAGGAGCTCAGCCTGCATTGACTGTGCTGGGAGGGACCGACCCTGCAGGAGTCCCAGTTTTAAAAGAAAGGCAGTGGTGCAAGACCCAAAAACCGCATTTTGAGGAATCTCTAAGGAACCGGGAATGTTCAGCCGAGATGACAAGAGGGCGTGGTAGCCATCTTCTAGAATGTGAAGGAAGACGGTGTACGAATATGTCAACCATTCCACAGATAAGCAGATGGCAGAATTAGAAGCAGTGAGTGAAGCTCATAGAACGCAGATGTCTTAGTCTGGTTTCCTTAGAAAACAAACTTTAAGGCAAAGCTTAGGTCTGACTGTTTTCTTTGGGGGTGCCACCTCAGAGGAAATAAAAGCAAAGGAAAAGAGATGTGAAGGACTGTGAGTTTGGGATTAGCAGATGCAAACTATTATATATAGGATAGATAAACAACAAGGTCCTTCTGCATAGCACCGGGACCTATATGGTTTATCCTGTGATAAACCATAATAGAACAAATATGAAAAAGAATATGTATATATGTATAACTGAGTCACTTTGATATACAGGAGAAATTAACAGTTCAGTTCAGTTCAGTCGCGCAGTCGTGTCCGACGCTTTGCGACCCCATGAATCAAAGCACGCCAGGCCTCCCTGTCCATCACCAACTCCCGGAGTTCACTCAGACTCACGTCCATTGAGGCTGTGATGCCATCCAGCCATCTCATCCTCGGTCGTCCCCTTCTCCTCCTGCCCCCAATCCCTCCCAGCATCAGGGTCTTTTCCAATGAGTCAACTCTTCGCATAAGGTGCCCAAAGTACTGGAGCTTCAGTTTTAGCATCATTCCTTCCAAAGAAATCTCAGGGTTGATCTCCTTCAGAATGGACTGGTTGGATCTCCTTGCAGTCCAAGGGAGAAATTAACACAACATTATAAATCAACTAAACTTCAGTTTCTCTTTTTTTTTAATGAGAGATGCGACTCAGGGAAAGAGGGAGAGCAAATACAATATTGTGTGTTCCCAAGCTGCCCACAACTTTCAAAACACATATCTGGTCCCACAGGACGGTTCTGGAGAGGTGGTTCCAGTGCCGGAGGAAGAGGTAGCAACTTAACTTCCGGATCCTTCCTATCTCTTATCTCCCCCCATATGGCATAAATACCCTTACGCTTCTGAGTGGCTTTCCTCTGCCCCTTCAGAGACGCCAAGAACCAGAACCCCTGTGGGTCCAGTGGGATCCGGCCTGGGAGCTGCCCCAGCTCCCGCCATAGTGGGTGTGACAAAGGCTGTGCCAGAGCCCAGCTTTCACCCCAAGGAAGGCCAGAGACAGCTCTAGGCTGAGAAGACGCAGGGACCACGATGGCAGCAGTGCCGAAGCCTTTATAACTGCATGAGTGGCAGGAAAGGGAGCTGGAAGCCAAGGGCTGGGGCCAGCCAAGGCTGAGCAGGTACGGACTGGTCCACAGAGGCACCGGTACAGCGGGTCTCAGTAAGCCATTATTTTCTAATACTCAAAAGCATTCAAATAATGGAAAGGCCAGTACTTCTCAAACATTAAGTGAACACAAACTCCTGAGCGTCTTGTCAAATTACAATTCTAAACCAGCAAGTCTGGGGTGAGGCCCAAGATTTCGTATTTCTAACTAACTCGAAGTGTTGCCCTGCTGCTGCTCCCAAAAGACCACTTTGGATATTCAGTGGGTGGTCTGCCCCATAAAGTGTGAGTTTTACGTGCCTGGATGTTTTAGCACATGCAGCATCGATTGACCGTCTGTCACAAAGAGTCAAGGATTTCATAGAAATTTCTGAGTGGGGTAAAAGACCATTATAGAACCTTCCAAACTGAAGGTTTTGATTTATTTCCAAAACCTGACCAGTGATGAATGATGAAAATAGTTAACAAAGAAGACGTGCCTAGCTTTCATCATCTTCATTGCTCATTCTTCAATGACTCTTTATCAGACCAGAGCACTATTAGGCCAGACTTTAACTGAAATTTGCAGTTTTGTCTAATGACGATTGACTGAGGACAGATGTATTATAATTTGGTCAGTAATTGGTGGGAT
Source organism: Aepyceros melampus (assembly GCA_006408695.1). NCBI lineage: Eukaryota > Metazoa > Chordata > Mammalia > Artiodactyla > Bovidae > Aepyceros > Aepyceros melampus. The sequence continues at coordinate 272,804 of SJXQ01006313.1, read as the reverse complement.
GGATGCTTTTCTCATTATCCTGTTTCCAAAATCCCTCCTCATCCACAAGAATCCCAAGGAGTAAATACAAAGATGTTAACAGGTATAGATAAGACATCTAAGATTGTTAGATATTTTCTCCTTCAGAGATTTATAGAATCTGAGTTAAATTCAAATTAAAAAATGCTATCGTTTACTTCATTTTCTGACAGATAAAACCTGAAACAAAATACCCTCAATCCAGAACCTTAGGGAAGGGGAGTTTCTGGATAGCTGACTTTTCTAGAGAGATGAGAGTCAACACATTAGAACTGCTCGTATTTTTCTTCTTTCTCCGTTATTCATAACCACTTAGACCTGCTCTACAAAACTGAGTTACGTATAGTTGTTTCTCTTTACTTTTCATTTAATTTCTCCAAGTCTTATATCATCTAACATTATCTAACATCAGCATTTTTAAGCATCCTTGCCACCTACACACTGTCTCCAAGTGCTGGGCTGCCATGCTCCTATACAGGGCCTTTCAGCTTTCATTCTGCCAGTCCAGACTGGATTTTAGCTGCCACTGCTTCTCTCTGCCACTTGGTGGCACTGTTGAGAACTGATTCTATACGCCAGCGCACCCCACTGCTGCAAGGAACATTTGTGCGTGGTGTGTTGCGTTGTGTGTGTGTTTGTGTGTACAGTCACTCAGCTGTGTCCGACTCTTTTTTGACTCCATGAACTGTAGCCCGCCAGGCTCCTCTGTCCATGGGATTTCCCAGGTAAGAATACTGGAGTGGGTTGCCATTTCCTACTCCAGGGGATCTTCCTGACCCAAGGATGGAACCTGCATCTCGCGTCTCCTGCATCGGCAGGCAGATTCTTTACCACCGCGCAATGTGGGAAGCTAGACACCTGTAAAGATTTCTGTGATTCCCTGAAAAAGGGCAATCCCATCTCCCAATGCTGAGCTCAGCCATACAGTTGCAGCTCTTTCTTTCCAGCTTGGTTTCAAATGTCTTTTTAATCCTCATGGCTTCACCTTATCATGAATATTTCAGGGCATAATACAGGATGACTGACACCTACTACCTCATCTTGACTGGATGTGAATCTACTTTAATTTGCTGTGTGTGTGCTCAGTTGTGTTGGACTCTTTGCTACTCCATGGACTGTAGCCTGCCAGGATACTCTGACCATGGAGTTTTTCAGACAAGATTTTGAAGTGGGTTGCCATGCCCTCTTCCAAGGGATCTTCCCCACCCAGGGATCAAACCCACGTCTCTTAGTCTCCTGCATTGGCAGGTGGTTTCTTTACCACTAGCGCCACCTGGGAACCCCCTTATATCAAGGCATATATCTTGAAATATGGACAGGAGTCCAGTCTTAAATATGCAGTCCTAGAGCCTGTTTATTTCTTGCTTCAGGAAAAGTAAACAGGGGCTTGTGATGAATGGCTGGCGTAGAGCTCATCTTCATGTCACCCCAGGAGGTGTGAACAGGAGGCCAGATGTAATAGACAGGGAAGCAGTGGAAACAGTGTCAGACTTATTTTCGGTGGCTCCAAAATCCCTGCAGATGGTGACTGCAGCCATGAAATTAAAAGATGCTTACTCCTTGGAAGGAACGTTATGACCAATCTAGATAGCAGATTCAAAAGCAGAGACATTACTTTGCCGACTAAGGTCCGTCTAGTCAAGGCTATGGTTTTTCCTGTAGTCAGGTATGGATGTGAGAGTTGGACTGTGAAGAAGGCTGAGTGCTGAAGAATTGATGCTTTTGAACTGTGGTGTTGGAGAAGACTCTTGAGAGTCCCTTGGACTGCAAGGAGATCCAACCAGTCCATTCTGAAGGAGATCAGCCCTGGGTGTTCTTTGGAAGGAATGATGCTAAAGCTGAAACTCCAGTACTTTGGCCACCTCACGCGAAGAGCTGACTCATTGGAAAAGACTCTGATGCTGGGAGGGATTGGGGACAGGGGGAGAAGGGGACGACCGAGGATGAGATGGCTGGATGGCATCACTGACTGATGGACGTGAGTCTGGGTGAACTCCGGGAGTTGGTGATGGACAGGGAGGCCTGGCGTGCTGCGATTCATGGGGTCACAAAGAGTCGGACACGACTGAGTGACTGAACTGAACTGAACCTGAGTCCCATCTGTCTCCTACCTCAGGTGGCTTAAACATAGAAGTTTACGAAGTCTGAGGTTGGTTAAGGTGCCAGCAGGGTGGGTTCCTTCTCAGGGCTGTGAAGGGAGGTTTGTTCAGGCCACTCTCCTCGGCTGGAAGAGGGTCAGCTTCTCCCTGTCTTCACATGGTCCTCCCTCTATGTATGTCTCTGTGTCCAGTTTTTCTCTCGTGAGGACAGCGGTCATTTTGAATTAGGACCCACCCTGATGGCCTCACTGTAGCTTCATCACCTCTGTAAAGAGCCTATCTCCATAAGGTCGCATTCTGAGGTATGGGGAGTTAGGAGTTCAACATATGGATGAGGGGGGAAGAGGGGGAGATCCAGTTCAGCCCATGTGTGCGTGCTAAGTCGCTTCAGTCGTGTCCGACTCTGTGGGACCCCAGGCCTGCAGCCCGCCAGACTCCTCTGTCTGTGGGAGTCTTCAGGCAAGAATACTGGAGTGGGTTGCCTATGCCCTCCTCCAGGGGATCTTCCCAACCCAGGAATAGAAGCCAGGTCTCCTGCATTGCAGGCAGATTCTTTACCATCTGAGCCACTAGGGAAGCCACTTCAGTCCATAATAAAATCCATATTTCAGACACTTTTGTTCATAGAGTTGAAGTTTTGGGTCAACTTTGTGTCATTTGTGATCAGCTCTGCCACTGACCTTGCACTGTTACCTCATATTAACTTTATTATATGATTCATAAGAGAAGTCTTTTTAAATTTTTTACGTTTACTTTTATAGTTCTTGAAGGTTACTTTCCAGTTACGCATATTATGAAATCTTGGCTGTATTCCCGACGATGCACAATACCTCCTTGAGTCTGACACCTGGTGGTTTGTGCCTCTCACTCCCCCATCCTTCTCTTGCCCCTTCCCCAATGGTAACCACTAGCTTGTTCTCTACAAGCAGGTCTTTTACGATCCTTGCTCACTTAACCAAGCTCACAAAAATTGCAAAAGAACACTGAGATGCTGGGAGAAAAACTAGTCAGTGGTGCCAGTGCTGTGCAAGCCCACCACTCCCTCAGGTGCCCTGACCGTCTACATCAGACCAGCTGAGACCAGTACTGATTTCTCTGCTGCCTAGGGTAAAGTGTTCGTCACTCAGTCGTGTCCGACTCTTTGCGACCCCATGGACTGTAGCCCACCAGGCTCCTCTGTTCATGTAATTCTCCAGGCAAGGATACTGGAGTGGGTTGTCATGCTCTTCTCCAGGGGATCTACCTGACCCAGAGGTCAAACCCACATTGATTGAACCCCTGTCCTGCACTGGCAGCCAGGTTCTTTTACCACTAACACCATCTGGGAATCCTGAGTAAAGCTCCTGTTTATTCTTTTTCAGAAATTAAATAAATATATGAGTTCTAACATCTTTTCCAGTATGCCAATGGATTATGATCTTACATTTTGGGAAACCTCGATCTAGACCATGGGAAGGACTACGCAGATGTTTTCAAATTCCAACTGGGGAAGTTATTTGTAAGAAGGGCCTTTGGCTATGAAGTAGGCTGTGAAATCATGCTGTAGTCAAATCAAATCAAAAGGGCTCACAGAGCTTATGATTCTCACATTCTCTTTTCATCATCTCCAATACACAGGTACTTAATTGTTCCCCGGGGTTTAAGGCAGTGGACTGAGAATAAAGCAGACTTCAGCAGAACTTCATTACTTCTGTGGATAATGCCACCCCATCCACATAGTTGTGAGCATTTGTTGAAAATGTCATTCAGAGGATATCAGTGCTGCCCGAGTCATCGTTTGATTGAATTTGTAGAATAATGCAATAGGAACTGCGTTCTTCACAAAAGTCACAAGGTGATAATGATGATGGGGTTTGGGGATGAAAGATGCCAAATATTCTGTCCAGTTCAATCAGACAGACAGACAGATTAATGCCTTCGGTGCTCCAGACATAAGACTTCAGCAGAGGGAATGGCAGTTACTTTTTTCCTAAAGAACTGTAGGGGTAAAAATCTACTATTTATAGTAAATGTGGCCAACTGTAGTCTAGCTCCAGGGGCCTAAGCAAGTCATCAAAAGAGCGACAATGCAGTGGCCAGTGGTCTATTTAGAGGAAACCCAGGGCCTGCTAAAGGGAAAGGAGCCCTCTCCAAGGAGAGCAAGAAAAAATGCTATGCCAGGGTGCACTCATGGTCTCAGACCTGGCCCTGCCTGCCGCCCAAATGCAAAAACAGCAGGAAAAGCCAGTTATGTAGAGAAGACCATGTTTGATGTTTATCATCCTCAAAGTGGCTTACAAATGAGCACAAAGTAATCACTTTCTCCACTTCTGGCTAGAAAGGAAATGTATGGATGGGCATTGCAACTGTATCTAATCATGACACAACAAAAGTCGAGCAGGGCTAGGACCTTGGTTCTCTCTGCCTAGGTGATCCTTGCCTCATGGGCTGCCCCATCTTACTGACCTCCTTACCCAGCACCCAGGCTGCTGTGTGCTCATGATGTTTATTGCTAGATAAGCTCATGTCTCTAGTCTACACAATGGCCTCACTCCCAACACTTTGATCAGGGCCTCCTTTCACTGCACACACAGTTCTGCAATGATACATATGATCTTATTATACCCTGACTTTTTTTTTTGAAATGCCAGCCTCCCTTACTAGACAGTAAGTTCATTAAGATCAGGGACCATGTCTAATCTTGGTATTTCCAGGGAAAACCTAGATCTTGGCACTTTCTAGGTATTCTATAAGTATTTGGGGACATAATGAATAATGATCAGGTCTGTTGTTGAAAAATCAACAAAGCATCCAAAGGGCTTTGTTCAATGGGTTTTGCTTCAAAGTCCCTAACGTGTTACATACATGGTCTCACGGACCTCTCACAATAAACCTGTGGATTCTCACCAAATATTCTCATTCTAGAGCTTCCCAGATGGACCTCAGTAAAAAAGAATCTGCCTACCAATGCAGGAGATACAGGGGACTCAGGTTTGATCCCTGGGTCAAGAAGATCCCTTGGAGTAGGAAATGGCAACCCACTCTAGTATTCTTGCCTGGAAAATGCTATGAACAGAGGAGCCTGGTGGACAATAGTCCATGGAGTCTCAAAGGGTCAGACACAACTAAGTGACTGAGCATGCACTCACTTCTCGTTCTAAAGATGAGAAACATGAGCTCAGAGGATAGAAGTGGTTTGCCCAATGACTCAGAGCTTTTAGCAGCAAAAGTAGCACTTCCACCCAGAATATCTGATGCCAAAATTCAGTTCTGTTCAATTCAGTCGCTCAGTCGTGTCTGACTCTTTGCAACCCCATGGACTGCAGCACACCAGGCCGCCCTGTCCATCACTAACTCCCGGAGTTTACTCAAACTCATATCCATCGAGTCTGTGATGTCATCCAACCATCTCATTCTCTGTCATCCCCTTCTTCCCCCGCTTTCAATCTTCCCCAACATCAAGGTCTTTTCAAATGAGTCAGTTCTTCACATCAGTTGGCCAAATATTGGAGTTTCAGCTTCAGCATCAGTCCTTCCAATGAATATTCAGGACTGATCTCCTTTAGGATGGACTGGTTGGATCTCCTTGCTTTCCAAGGGAATTTCAAGAGTCTTCTCCAATGCCACAGTTCAAAAGCATCAATTCTTCAGCCCCCAGCTTTCTTTATAGCCCAACTCTCACATCCATACATGACTACTGGAAAAACCATAGCTTTGACTAGACAGACCTTTGTTGACAAAGTAATGTCTTTGCTTTTTAATACGCTGTCTAGATTGGTCATAATTTTTCTTCTAAGGAGCAAGCATCTTTTAATTTCATGGCTGCAGTCACCATCTGCAGTGATTTTGGAGCCCAAAATTAGTCAATGCTTTTTACCCACTTTACAGAAAACCATGCCCTCTACATAAAGAAGGAGGCACTCATGCCCAGTGGTTTGAGAGACAGGAGTAAAGTTCTGGTTCTATAAATGAGAAGATAGGATAGTGAGTTCGTTTTTCCTACTGATATAATTCCTAGAAGGGTAGCTGGGTATTCTGTGCAGTGATTGAATGAACAAATGAATGAATGGGCAAACTGCAAGGCCTTACGATGTTAGCCATTCTCATCCAATAATACATCTGCACTGGCTTCAGGCACAGCCTAAAATCTTCAGATCAGGCCTGAACGGCTTTGGAGCTGATTCTAAGAGAGAGAAATTAAGTGTGGGGCAAATGTGTTCTTATTAAAACTGAGACTTTTGCCCTGAAAAATGGCACCATACTCGTTCATCTCATGGTGGCCACCTTTGCCTTGAGTCTCCTCAAGAAACTAAAAAGGGTAAATATGAGGCCCTGTCTGCTCAATAATCACTCCCATGTAGTACCCTGAGGATTCTGGACAGATTTTCTGGGGTTGGGTTATTGAAAGCTCTCAAGGAGAGAGGCTTTGGACACAGATGGACCTGGGAAGGAATCCCGGTTTTTCTCTCACTGCCTGCATGACACTGGGAAGATTCCTTAACCTCACCATACCTCATCTGTGAAATGTGTTAACGCTAATGTCTACCTCATAGGGTTTTTTTAATAAGAATGAAATGAAGTAAAACTTAATAACTCAACCAGTGTTTGTTGACTTAGAGTCCAAGGGCCTCTGAAGTCCCTAATATTTTCTTAAAATCCACAAAACCTATGATAAGTCTGTGTTTTCATTTTGATGATAATCTAAATAGTCAATGCAAACATAGCTCATGTCAGGACTTCCCTGGTGGTCCAGGGGTTAAGAATCTGCCTCCTAATGCAAGGGACCTGGGTTTAATCCATAGTCAGAGAACTAAGATCCCACATGCCATGGGGCAACTAAGCCTGGCACTACAACTAGAGAAGCCCCTGGGCTACAACCAGAGAAAGCCTATGTGTGCAATAAAGACCCAGTGCAACAATAACAAACAAACAAAAACTTAGCTCATGTCATCTGGCAGAATATGACATGGGGTATGTGGTATGTGTTTACAATCAGGTATACACCAAGCCAAGGGCTAATGATGTTACCATACATTGTGCAAGAGTTTTGTAGCAATTTGTACAGAGACAAGTCACGGGAGAACTGAGTCATTTTATGGCACATGACTGCTGAAAAGTTAAACATCCAAGCACTGAGTGATGTTTCAGCTCAGTGCCATATTTATGTTGTCAATAAATAAGCAGTAGGCACTCATCTGTTAAAGGATACTTTCTAGTTTTCAGTGTGGGAAGTGGGCACTCTTACTTAACCAACCCATTAATACTTTAACAAGTTATTTTATTGTTAGAATAGCAAAAGAATGATAATGAAAATAACTGCAATTTAAATAATGATCAGAAATCATTAAAACTGAGGAAAAACAGTCATGAGTAAAACATATTTATGCCAATGGAGGAGGATGAAAATGGTGGAGTAGCAAGACATGGAGCTCACCTTCTTCCACAAACACATCAAAAAATACATCTAGGGACTTCTTAGGTGCTGGACCTCATGGTCCAGTAGCTAAGACTTCATGCTCCCAAAGCAGGGGGCCCAGTTTTGATCACAGTCAGGGAACTAGATCTCACATGTCCAACTAAAGGTCCCACATGCTTCAATTAAAGAAAGATCCTGTGTGCCACAAAGACCCAGCTCAGCCAAATAAATAAAATAAATATGTATAGTTATGGGTCAACACACTTGAACTCCATGCTAACCACAGGTGAAAAAATATACAATAGAGTCACAAAAACCAAGAAGAAAGGAAATAAAGCATAATACAAAAGAAAACCATCAAAAGACAAAAAGGATAAACAAAAAGAAGAAATGAACAAAGAAGAACTACAAAAACAACTGGAAAACAGAGATTAAAATGGCAACACGCTATCCTGTGCTTAGTCACTCAGTCACGTTCAACTCTTTGTAACCCCATGGACAGTAGCCTGCCAGGCTCGTCTGTCCATGGGAATTCTCCAGGCAAGAATACTGGAGTAGGTTGTCATGTCCTTCTCCATGGAATCTTCCCAACCCAGGGATCAAACCCAGGTCTCCTGCATTACAGGCAGATTCTTTACCAGCTGAGCTACCAGGGAAGCCCAAAATGGCAATAAGTATATGCCTATCAATAGTCACTTTAAATGTCAATGGACTAAATGCTCTGATCAAAAGTTTTATTTCTCAATAGGCACAGCAGCATTTGACAAAATTCAACAGCTATTCATGATAAAAAAAAAAAAAAACAACTCTCACCAAAGGGAGTATAGAGGGAACATATCTCAACATAGCTAAAGCTCTTTATGACAAATCCACAGCAAACATAATACTCAGTAGTGAAAAGCGGAGAGCCTTCTTACTAAATTTAGCAAAAAGACAGATTCCCACTCTCACCACTTCCATTTGACTTAGTATTGAAAGTCCTAGCCACAGCAGCCAGATAAGAAAAAGAAATAAAAATTACCCAAATTGGAGGAGAAAGAGGTAAAAACTGTCCCTATTTGCAGATAACATGATATTCTATTTAGAGAACCCTAAATTCCCCACATAAAAACCATTAGAACTACTTCAGCAAGTCAGCAGGATTAATATACAAAATTTGTTGATTTCTATATATTGATAATGAAATATCAGAAAGAGAAAATAAAGGGAAAACAATCTTACTTAAAGTCTGCTAAAAAATATGCATGAATAAACTTAACCAAGGAGGTGAAAGGACTATATGCTGAAAATTATAAAACATTGACAAAGGAAATGTAAAATGATTTAGAGGAATGGAAAAATAGCTCATGCTCTTGGAGTGGAAGAATTAATATTGTTAAAATGGCCATATCACCCAAAGCACCTTACAAATTTAATGGAATCCCTATCAAAAGACCCATGACATTTTTCACAGAACTAGAACTAACAACTAAAATTTATATGGAAGCACAAAAGGCCCAGAAAAGCCAAAGCATTTCTGAGCAAAAAGAACAAAAGTGGAATTATAACCCTTCCAGACTTCAAACTATACTACAAAGATATAGCAATAAAAATAGTATGGTATTGGCACAAAAACAGACATAAATTAACGGAACAGAACAGAGAGCCCAGAAATAAACCCACACACCTATGGTCAGTTAATTTTTGACAAGGGAGGCATAAATACACAATGGAGAAAAGACAGTCTCTTCAATAACTGGAGTTGAGAAAGCTGGGCAGCTGCATGAAAATCAGTGAAGCTGGAACACTTCATTACACTACAAAAGTAAGCACAATATGATTTAGAGACTTAAATATAAAACAGGATACAGTAAAACTCCTAGAAGAGAGCACAAACATACTCTAACATAAATCATAGCAGTATTTTCTAAGATCAGTCTCCCAAGGCAAAGAAATAAAAGCAAAAACTTAAAAATGAGATTTAATTAAACGAAAAAGCTTTTGCACAGCAAAGGAAACCATAAACAAAATGGAAAGGCAACCTATGAAATGAGAGAAAATATTTGCGAATGATGCAACTGACAAAGGGTTTAGTATCCAAAATGAACAAATAGCTGATAAACTCAATACTGCAAAAGTGAACAACTCATCCAAAACCTGAGAAAACCTAAATAGACATTTTTCCAGAGAAGTCATCAAATGGCTAACAGGCACATGAAAAAATGCTCAGTATCACTAATTATTAAAGAAATGCAAATTAAAACCATGATGAAGTATCAATTCACCTCAGTCAGAATAGCTATCCTCAAAATGTCTACAAAAATAAATGCTGGAGAGGGTTTGGGTTTGGAGAAAATGGAATCCTCCTACAGTACTGGTGAGAATGTAAATAGGTGCAATCACTATAAAAATAGTATGGAGGTTTCTTAAACAACTAAATATAGAACTACCATATGATCCAGCAATCCCACTCTTGTGTGTATATATATCCAGAAAAAAATGAAAACTCTAATTCACACAGATATATTGCACCCCAGTGTTCATATATATTCCATTTACAATAGCCAAGATATGGAAAGAAACCAAGTGCCCATCAATACACACATACAGATTGGCTTAAGGAGATGTGGTTTCCATGGACTATTACATGGCCATAAAAAGAATGACATGTTGCCATTTGCAACAACATGGGTAGACCTAGAGAATATTATTCTTAGCAAAGTGAGTCAAACAGAGAAATACAAATACTATATGATATCACTTATATAGGGAATATAAAAATTATTCAAACGAATCTATATACTAAATAGAAACAGATGCTGACATAGAAAACACTTATACTTCCCAAAGGAGAGAGGGACAAATTAGGAGTATGAGGTTAACACCCACAAGCTACTGTACATAAAATAGATAAGCAACAAGGACTTACTGTACAGCACAGAGAATCATATTTGATATATTATAATAATGGAATATGGAGAAGGCAATGGCACCCCACTCCAGTACTCTTGCCTGGAAAGTCCCATGGATGGAGGAGCCTGGTGGGCTACAGTCCATGGGGTCGCTAAGAGTCGGAGACGACTGAGCGACTTCACTTTCACTTTTCACTTTCATGCATTGGAGAAGGAAATGGCAACCCACTCCAGTGTTCTTGCCTGGAGAATCCCAGGGACAGCGGAGCCTGGTGGGCTGCCGTCTATGGGGTCGCACAGAGTCTGCACGACTGAAGCGACTTAGTAGTAGCAGTAGGAGTAGTAATAATGGAATATAATCTGAAAAACTCACATAATTATGCCAATACATCTGTTGATGAATATATCCAGCACTGGTAATGTAAATTCAACCAATACCTCCTTTAATTTAAAATATTTAAAATATTTGATTGTAGTTTTGTTAATATTTAACTTATAATCTTTTTGTTTTCATGATTTATATATACATATAGCTTTATATTTTATATATTTAATGCATTTTACTATAAAGAATGATATGATGTTAACACTTTAGATCAGCAAGAATTTATTTCATTTCAAAGGGATCTATGTAAATCCAAGATTACCTGAGTCAGATATTGAACCAGACAGCTTTTCCAGGTCTTAAATTTTCTGATGAGAAACTAATGACTTCAGGGTCCAGGGGAGAGGAAGCAGAGCTGTGGGGTGATCTCAGATCATTATAAGACTTTTCATTATAATTATTATACAATTTTCTGTGTGCTTTTCCATAAGGATTAAGAAAACACAGCAGATGATCAAGAATGGAATGCTATTATGCAAATTTACAACTATAAAGGGAAGCATCTCACACTTTGGCATGGCTATATCTCATCACTCAGAAAGCAGTAAACAGGGAAAGAGGTAGAAGTTACCATGTAGTCAAATAAAGACCACTTACCTGCAGTGAATTCATCACAAAACTGCTCGTTTGTGAACTATGAAGCCATACATCTGAATATGTTAACCCAACGACTTTGTTGCAGGTAACCAGCTGAAAGTCTCTAGGTGACCAATATGAGCTCCTATTTTCTCCAGGTCAAAACAATGTCAAAGGCATTTCTTTTCAAAGTCCCAGGGAAGGTGAGAAGGAGATGATTTCCTTTAATATGTGTATTAACTCTTAGGTTAACATCCCCTTTGCTTCCATCCATGGGCATCAGATCCTACTTTCATTTAAATTCCCTGTTTTGGCGACCCTGTGATTCCAAACAGAGGAGACAAAAGTGACGGTCATAATGTGGCAGGTCTTCACTTCTGTAATCTGTCTGCTAAGTTAAAATCTTGTTGGTTCAAGTAAAAATGCTAAGTCGCTTTAGTCGTGTCTGACTCTGTGCAACCCCACAGATGGAAGCCCACCAGGCTCCCCCTTCACTGGGATTTTCCAGACAAGAACACTGGAGTGGGTCGCCATTTCCTTCTCCAATGCATGAAAGTGAAGTCGCTCAGTCGTGTCCGACTCTTAGCAACCCCGTGGACTGCAGCCTACCAGGCTCCTCCGTCCATGGGGTTTTGCAGGCAAGAGTAGTGGAGTGGGTTGCCATTAATTGTGGAGTCAGACACGGAATGTCATAGGTGGATGGTTAGACTGGTTGGGCCAGGCTAAGAAAATACAGCACTGGGAAGGGCAGGCTTTCTTGGGCTAGCCCTAGAGTGACCTGATAGTGATGCTATGTCTCACATGCTTTCTTCTTTTTAGTTATAGCATGAATGGATCTTCTCAAATAAGTGAAGGATTATGGGCTAGAGGACAGCATCTAACCCCAAACAGCAAATACACAACATGTCCACAGATGCTTTGAGGGCAAGTTTGGCCCCCTAACCACCATAGTGACTCACAACAGCAATCTGTGTCTCTTTCTCAAACATTTGAACTCAAGGTTGATGGTGAGAGTCAGTTGCAATAGATTTAACTGGAAGTTTCCCTGGTAGCTCAGATGGTAAAGCGCCTGCCTATAATGCAGGAGACCTGGGTTCGATCCCTGGATCAGGATGATCCCCTGGAGAAGGAAATGGCAACCCACTTCAGTATTCTTGCCTAGAGAATTCCATGGACTGAGGAGCCTGGTAGACTACAGTCCATGGGGTCACAAAGAGTCAGACACAGCTGAACGACTTCACTCACTCATAAAGACACAGGCAATAAAGACACAGACAGTTTTATTGATATTTTTGGAGCAATCACTGGGTCCCAGGAAATCCTTTAATTGTTCTTGCTCAGTTGTGTCTGACTCTGCGACCCCATGGGCCACAGCTCACCAGGCTTCCTGTCCTTCACCATCTCCCAGAGTTTGCTCAAACTCATGTCCATGGAGTTGGTGCTGCCATCCAACCATCTCATCCTCTGTTGTCCCCTTCTCTCCCTGCCCTCAATTTTTCCCAGCATCAGGATCTTTTCCGATGAGTCGGCTTTTCACATCAAGTGGCCAAATTATTGGAGCTTCAGCTTTAGCATCAGTCCTTCCAATGAATATTCAGGGTTAGTTTCCTTTAGAATTGACTGGTTGGATCTCCTTGCTGTCCAAGGCACTCTGAAGAGTCTTCTCCAGCACCACAGTTCAAAAGCATCAGTTCTTCCTCACTCAGCCTTCCTTATGGTCCAACTCTCACATCTGTACATGACTACTGGAAAAAAATAGCCTTGTTACACCCATTATTTAGTTTCATCCTGTAATAAGATAGATACAATTAGTATTCTCATATTTCAGACAAGAAAACTGAGGCCCAGAGAGGTTATTGTAAAATGCTCAAGATCATACAAATAATAAGCCAGAATTCTAATTCAAGCAGTATTATGCCAAGACTCCAGCAAAGTCACACTGCTGCAGAGACAGAACTGTTGAATTATGAGAGGAGTAAGGCTTGACTTACGAGAGGAGTAAGGCACTAGAGAAAGAAACCACGAACTCCTGGAGGTGGACAAGCCATGAGTCAGCCTGGTTGGCCATTTCTGATTCTGAGTCACCCTCCATGCTCCTAGATCACATCCCAGTTCCTGGATGCCTTCCTATGCCACCAAAATTGGTCACATGTATCCTGTTGCGCAACTCTTCCTTGAATTCCTGTGAAGACTGTTTTCTTATTCCTACAAATATTCTTGTAATAAGCCTCCTCTATTGCCTTGGATAAGCTGGGGGAAGCTCTCTTGTTTCTCAAAAGCCTAACACTGAAGCAAACAGGAGCTATTATCTAGCAGTGGTTCCGCAAACCTTTGGTACATCAGAGTCACCTGCAGGCCGTGTTAAGCCCGATTTCTGGGCTCCATCCTCTGAGCTACTGATTCACTAGGCCGGGTTGGGGCCCAAGAATTTGCATTTCTAACAAGTTCCCTGCTGATGCGGATACTGCAGATCCTCCGAAGACCACACTTTGGGAACCGCTGATCTAGTGCCTTGCTCCCCCAAATGTGGAGAACAGCGGCATCAGCCTCACCTGGAGCTTGTTAGGAATGAGACTCTCGGCACCCACACAGGCCTACTGGGTTAGAATCTGCTTCTAAACAAGGTCCCCAGGTGCTTTCTGTGCATATTAGAAGCTGAAGGGGCACTGCTTGAGCAGAGGTTTCTAATTGACCAAACACCAAAATACCAGGAAGCTTTAAAAACAACACGGATGCCTTTTCCCCACAGAGAGATGCTGATTTTGGTGCCTGGCCCCCTTCTCTGGAGATACTGATTTAGCAAGTTGGATGTGTGGCTGTGATGTGGGGATGTTTGAAGTCTTCCCCTGTGATTCTTACATGCTGCCAAGGTTGTGAACCAGTGGTGCAGACATGCTGACTTTGGCTGATCTGCTAATGTTTTTTTCTTGCCCCACACTCATTTACAAAGTATGTCCTCCTAGAAGGAAAAAGAGCAGATGCTATAGTATTTTTTAAACTGACAGAAGAGAAGAAAAAGTGGGAATAACTTCATGCCTGAAATCTCTATTTTGGCCAAGGTCAGCTTCAAGCTGTAAAGAATTGAGTAAAGGGAGACCAACAGAATAAAATCATGTTTAAATCCAGCCACTATTACTGCAGGACTGGTCTGCTGACCCAGCAGAGGAGTCAGAGAGAAAAACACATGCTTCCCAAATGAGGGTTTCTTCTCAGAAGGAAGTGCTTTATTGCAGCCGCATTTCCCTGTGAAGCTCTTTTCCTCCCCTACCTTTTTATGTGTTTGTCCAGTTTTTTAATGAGACCTGTGACTTTATACAACTTATCCCATTCTCTGTACCTCAAGTCTCTCTATTGGAAATGGAGACAGACCCCTAGCTCCACAGAGTGGAAAGACCGAATAGGATTCTCTGCAACTTGCCTGGCACATGCCTGGCGTACAGGGAAAGTACGTCTACCTGGGAGAATTCCTCAATTAAGAACTTTAGTGATTAGGTAGCTAATGATCTGTAAGACCCTCCTCTAGAACAAGGAGAGCATGTCTGGCCTTCTACAGGAAGTTACAAACACTTCAGTCAGCAAGTTTGGAGGAAAGGCCAGATCTGGACCAAGCAGGCTGGTCAGCAGGTACTCAAAAGCCAAGTACTGAAATCATCAATCAGAAAGGTCTCCTGCAGCTCCAGTGGCCTCTAAGATGGGCAGCAGCAGGAAGCTTTCTAAATCTCACTAAAGTCATAGAACTCAAATCATGAGCCCACTAAGCAAGGGTGGGGTGCATGATTTCAACCTACGTATTCAAGCAGGTTGTGAAAAGGCAAATACTTCTAAGGAATTTTGAGAGATTATTTTGACATGGGAAATATAAAGACGAAGGGGTTGATATGAACAGTGAAACATGCCTCCTGCAAGCCTGCTTCTTTATGACCTCTCCCTTATCCACCTTCTTTTGAGCCCTGAGATGCATGATATTTAAGAAAGCATCTCTCCTCAGAGATGTTTTGTAAGGCCTCAGAAGCACTTCCAACTTCTAGTCAATATACTTTGTGTACTGATGAGATACTGCAGTAAACTAATTAGCTGTCTGCAACTAGTTAATTAAGAGATACTGCACTACCTTGGCCTCCAGCATTAAGCAACTCTAGCCGATAAGGCTAAAATTGGCAAATAAGAGAATTGACAGGACACAAGGGGCTTATGTGTCACTCACTTAGGAGTTTGTTTTTCCGAGGGACAAGTGAACAGGAGGACATGTGGGTGGGATCTTCATAAGGCTCCATTACTGTCAGGAAAACAAGTTTCCAACTCTTGGAAAATGCAACAGTAAACAGAGTCCTTCCTAAATTTTATTGTGTTTTCCCTCTTTCTATCACCCCGAGACCTATTTTTACTAAAGTCAAAGAGGCCATTAAGACACAGAGACCCTTGGGTGTGCCATCTGGAGGGTCATAATTAGCAGGACTTTTAAAGGTGCCCATTTCTCTGGCTAGCCTCTCACCAAACCAAACTTGGGCCCACTTGCCCCCCAGGCAACAAGCCAGTCTACTGACACTAGATTGTAAGGAAGGAAAACACAGGATCTATTGCAGGGCCCAGCAGGGAGTACAGGCAGCTAAGGCTCAAAGACAAAAGCGCTCCAATGGCAGTGAGAGAGAGGATTTTACAGGTAACCTTGGGAGTGAAGGCTACAGGGCATGTGACTTTCTTCTGCTTGGCTGGTGGTGTGTTACAGGGTGGTGTTTCAGGAATCTTAATCATCACCCTCTAGTTCCAGCCAGTCCGGAGTCTAAATGTGTGTGGTCAGCATGTAGCCATCATTCTCCATCTTGATGGGGGTCTTCGTTTCTGCAGAATAACTCAAAGGTCTTGCTCAGTTTCAAGCCCTTGCCCTTGCTCTAACATCTGGTTTGGTGAGTGGGATCTGGACTGGACTCCAGCTACACTCACCCTTTGGGAATGCACCTGCATTGCATAACTGGAGGCAGGGACCTCACCTTCCACTCCAGCCCAGATCAAAGGAAGGCTAGACTTTGGAGGGACAGAGTATCTCTCCCCACCATTGAAGGAAAGGAACCTTCCCAAAGCCAAGGTCTTGTCTGCTACTCACCCACAGTGCAAGTCCTCTAGTGTCTTGAGTATTAACAAAAGGCTCCTCATACCCAGAAATTCCCTAAGAGACACTGGCTACTCTCCAAGCTAAGAATCATCTAATGGTGAGTGGATTGGGAAGTAGAAAACATTATCCGCATCTTGGAGGGGATTACATATGCCCACCTGGAGACTATGATGTGTGACCAGCCCCCTCACTGGTGCATGTCCTCTCCCACCACCCCCACCAGAGTCTTCAAATTCCTATCTGGTGAACTAATGGTGAAAAAATATATAAATGTAAAGAGAATCAAGAGCTTTCTTTCAGAGCTCAGATGGTGAGTGGTCGCCTGCATTGCAGGAGACCCAAGCTCAGTCCCTGGGTCAGGGAGACCCCTGGAGAATGGCATGGCTACCCACTCCAGTATTCTTGCCTGGAGAATCCCATGGACAGAGGAGCTTGGCAGGCTACAGTCCCTGGGGTTGCAAAGAGTCGGTTGGACAGGACTGAGCAACGAATGCTTTCAAAGAGGATCAAAACAGGAAAAAAGGCTTGGAAATTACAGACAGCCCTTTAAGTCAAAATTCTGGAACATATGAATGGTGTCTGTCTCTTTCCCAAGCAGGTTATTCTGTTCAACACCATACTTTTTTATTGTGTGCTCCCCTGACTACTTGCATAAGAATCACTTGGGGCACATGTCAAAAGTACATCCCAGGCCTACTCAGCCAGAATTACTGGGAGCAGAGCTGGAAATTTATATTTTTAAACAAGGTCCCCAGGTGACTTTTATGTCTTTTAAAGTTTGTGTATGACTAATGGACTAGGAAGAATAGACAATAATGCTCCTAGAAACACTGGCTGGAACATACTGGTGCATAGAAGAAATCAGATTCTTATTCTACCAGCTGCAGTTCTGCCTGGAGCAGATTTTAGTGGCTTTCCTAAGTGGAGCAGATTTCAGTATATGTCTGTATTTCTGTGTAGACACCGGTCTGGGATCACACATGAGCTCAGCTCACTTCTCTGCCTCTGGCCCAGAAAGATAATGGTCTGTCACTGACTATTCTTGTATCCTCCCCAAATTCAAGCCATAAGGAAATGTGTGAGGGATGAAGTTTACCACATCCACCCCTTCCCCATTCTACCTTCTACTCCAGAATAACCACTAAATGGTATGCAGCCTCCCTAACCTTGTCCCAGAGAAAAGGTATACCTTTTGTATACCTTTTTGTTCTTATTAACTCAGAATATCCTGGGTACCTGCCCATGTAAGTATATGCAGTTCTTATATAGGCAGCTCCCCATCTATTGATAGACTTCCCCTTCCCTCTCTGTGAACTAACAAGAAGCTTACAGGGCATCGACCAATATTTCTCACCCTGCAAGTCATCCAGGTTGGGAAATATCTTTGATTTTTCCAGCACTCAACTTCTGGAAGGGCAATTGGGCAGCAATCCCTGAAGAATCCCCAAAATGGCATAAAAGAAAGAATATGGGTTTAGATTCAGTCAAGCCTAAATCGTCTACTTAATAAATTCATAATCTTGATAAAATCACTAAGCCTTTCTGTGAAGAGTGCTCCCAGGACTGCTGTAAGAATCTAATTATAAGGAACATTAGATGTGCACATTAGGTGCTCAGTAAATGTGAGAGTTTCTTACCTTTTCTCATGTCCTCCACCTAGGCCCTTTGAATGCCTGGAGTCTCTCCACCCACAGGGCACTGGTGCCACCTGGCCCAGTCTTGCTTCCTGCATGAGTTGGGGATTGGGGCTCGCTTTTCAGTCTCTGTCCAGCCAGCTGATTTCTCCAAAGGTTGTGTTTGTGTCCTTGCTCTTTCTCTACCTTATGCTTGAAAAGATATTCTTGGAGGAAACTATTTTTCCTCATTGCCCCGTCCTCTCCCTATAGTTTAAGAACCTCATTCCCTCCCTCCAGATCGCAAAGCCTGCCTGACAGTAACCCAGTATTGCCTCTGCCAACCTGGGATTTGGAATTGACCTTCTATTAGGTACCTTCACCCCCTTATAATTCAGCCTCCAATATAAACGGATATAAACCCTGTGCCCTCAGCCCCTAATCTCACCTCCTTTTCCCTCTCTACCACAGTTTTTCCTTTGTTAGAATAAGACATTGCAGAGCAGTCTCTAGCAGCCTTCCAGGAGCAAATGCTGAAGCCTTATCTAGGTTCTAGCAAGTGATGCTGATGAACCAAAAGAAGTGAAAGAGAAAGATATGACACTCACTCCTCTGTTACTCTTCATTACCTATTGGCTTTCATACAACCACTGGCAGTATAAAAAGCTTGCCCTTCTCCCCAAATTGGAACAATTTATCAATCTATAGGGATAAAGATAAGATAAAAGCAACTGGATAAATTAGCACACACTATCCCATACTGATGCAAGGGACAGGGGTAGAAAAGAAAAATCACCATAACACTCTAAAGCTTTGAGACCAAATTTTAGCTTACAGACCTAATCATAGCTTTCACCTTTTTGCAACTTCATCTGTTACTTGTCTGAAACATGCGTATATCTGATTGCCAGAATAGCAGACACATGATGTTAAACATTCTGCTTTTATTAATGAAACTTCTATCAGTACTTCCTCCTCAGTGTTATTACTAAGACCACTAGCATTTTTGAATATGAAATAATTATAAGGAATAAAAATGTTAATGTATTTCACACAGTTGTCATCTGTGCTAGTTAGGATATTAGTTCAGCTGCTTAAACAGAAACCAAATCATAGCTTACAGACCTAATCATAGCTTTCACCTTTTTGCAACTTCATCTGTTACTTGTCTGAAACATGCGTATATCTGATTGCCAGAATAGCAGACACATGATGTTAAACATTCTGCTTTTATTAATGAAACTTCTATCAGTACTTCCTCCTCAGTGTTATTACTAAGACCACTAGCATTTTTGAATATGAAATAATTATAAGGAATAAAAATGTTAATGTATTTCACACAGTTGTCATCTGTGCTAGTTAGGATATTAGTTCAGCTGCTTAAACAGAAACCAAATCACAATGGCCCTAGTCCCTTGCATGCAGTGTGGGATAGTGTGTGCTAATTTATCCAGTTGGCTCTGTCTGATCTTTATCCCTATAGATTAATAAATTGTTCCAGTCTGAGGAGAAGGGGAAGCTTCTTAAACTGCAAGAGGCTGTATAAAAGCCAATAGGTAATAAAGAGTAACAGAAGAGTGAGAGGCATGTCTTTATCCTTGGCAACTTTACTTCCTTCTCTTCATCAGTATCACTTGCTGCTGCTGCTAAGTCGCTTCAGTCGTGTCTGACTCTTAGCGACCCCATGGACTGCAGCCTACCAGGCTCCTCGGCCCATGGGATTTTCCAGGCAAGAGTCCTGGAGTGGGATGCCATTGCCTTCTCTGATCACTTGCTAGAAACTAGATTTTAAAAAAAGAGAGAGAGAGATAGAATTTTATTTCTTTTGGTAAAGTTCCTTCTGATTGGTTGCAGGGAGAAGCTGTACTCCATAAGATCATTCAGGGACCAAGGCTCCTCTCTGACTGTTTTGTCATTCCTTAGAGTGTTGTCCTTGTCCTTAAGGTCAAAATCGGCTCACCCACTGCTGCATCATATATCAACCTACAGAAAGGGAGAAAGAAGACTTGGAGGGCAAGCCGCTCTCTTTTGGGAAGATGTTCTGGAAGTGGTGTCCATCACTTCTGCTTACATGTCCTGGCCACAGCTTGGCTTGTGGGGTCACACCTTGCCTAGGGAAGCTGGAAATATCATTTCTAGTGAGGTCTTGGACCTCAGGTGGTTCTGTTATCAAAATTCCATCATACCTTGTATACATCTTTTAGCCTACCTTTTCATTTAATACTTTAACAACATCACCCCATGTCATTAGTAATTGTTTATGAATATCCTCTTTAATGATTATATAATGGTCAAAAGACTCTGATGCTGGGAGGGATTGGGGGCAGGAGGAAGAGGGGATGACAGAGGATGAGATGGCTGGATGGCATCACCAACTCGATGGACGTGAGTTTCAGTAAACTCCGGGAGATGGTGATGGACAGGGAGGCCTGGCGTGCTGCGATTCATGGGGCTGCAGAGTCGGACACTATTGAGCAACTGAACTGAATGGTTCTATACATGAAGTGGCTTTCTCACTGGCTCAGTCGGTCAAGAATCCGCCTGCAATGCGGGAGACCTGGGTTCGATCCCTGGGTTGGGAAGATACCCTGGAGAAGCAGATGGCAACCCACTCCAGTTTTCTTGCCTGGAGACTCCCCATGGACAAAGGAGCCTGGTGGGCTACAGTCCACGGGGTAGCAAAGAGCTGGACACGACTGAGCGACTAAGCACAGCACATACATGAAGTACTTTCCCTCCTGTCAGACATGTAGGTTGTTTCTAATTTGGGGATTTTATAAATAATACTGCAATTAACATCCAGTATATTAATTTTACTTGCTTTTCTGGTAATTTCCTTGAGGTTTCTTTCTACAAGTAGGATAGTTTTACTTAAAAGTTGCTCCAATTAACCTTCTTCTCAGCAACAAATGAGAGGGTCAAATTTATGCCACTATCACTAGCAATAATCTGGTCTTTTCTTTTTTTTAATCTTCACAAATTTGATTGATTGAAAATGGTATCTAATTGTAATTTTCAATTTCATTCCTTTATATCAGTGTGTTTAATTACTTATGAAACCCTGGAGAAGCAGATGGCAACCCACTCCAGTTTTCTTGCCTGGAGACTCCCCATGGACAAAGGAGCCTGGTGGGCTACAGTCCACGGGGTAGCAAAGAGCTGGACACAACTGAGCGACTAAGCACAGCACATACATGAAGTACTTTCCCTCCTGTCAGACATGTAGGTTGTTTCTAATTTGGGGATTTTATAAATAATACTGCAATTAACATCCAGTATATTAATTTTACTTGCTTTTCTGGTAATTTCCTTGAGGTTTCTTTCTACAAGTAGGATAGTTTTACTTAAAAGTTGCTCCAATTAACCTTCTTCTCAGCAACAAATGAGAGGGTCAAATTTATGCCACTATCACTAGCAATAATCTGGTCTTTTCTTTTTTTTAATCTTCACAAATTTGATTGATTGAAAATGGTATCTAATTGTAATTTTCAATTTCATTCCTTTATATCAGTGTGTTTAATTACTTATGAATGTTAACAAGTTCCAAATTTTTATTAATTGCTAGTATATATACTCTTAGGAATTTTTCTTTGCCACGCGTTGTCTCAGATTATTTTTCTTGTGTGTAAAACAAGACAGTAATAGTACCTGCATAATACAGTGTGGTGAGAATCAGACTCTTTTTCTTCTACCCTATTTGTTCTGATTTCTTTTGGATAAGGACTGCAGCCTTGAGCTCGGACTATGTTTGGGCCACTGTGTACTGGTCTGAGGACCTCTGTTCATTCTGCCACATCACTCTATCTTATTTTGTTCAAGCACTGATGATTATCAGAAATGCTTTTCCAATGGTCTCCTTATTTTTGTCTGTCTCCCTGCCCTACCCTGACCCTACCGCCCCACATCCCCTACTCCCTAGAAGAACCAGACCCTAGATTCTCCTTTTACCTGGTGTTTCTCTACCACCCAGAGAGCCAGCCTCTGGTACATAGTGGGTACTCAGAAACACTTGCTAGATAAATAAATGAACCTCCTTCTCTCACCACCAGAATCTCTTGACTATGCAAACTATTTAGTCGCATCTGCAATTACCTCTTTCCAAAGACAAGTCTTGAAGCTCCACACACCTCCTCTTGCATGCAAACACACTCACTCGCTCAACGCTTCCAGGCTCTGGTCTCTGCCTCCCTCTGTCACAGTTACAATCCCAATTCCACTTACCCCCACCAATTATGCTCGAACATTCCCCACATTGCATCACACACCTGGCGCAGTTTCTACTAAGACCTGTAGTCTCTAGTTAAGACGGAGGAGAGAAGAAAGAGAGGAGGAGGAAATCTGGCTCATCGGACTGCCTAAAAAATATTGTCTTCATGCAGAAAGAAGTGTGGTTGCCTGGCTTTCTGGTTTGCAGCCCTGAGCTAGGAACAGACTGCCAGTAACGGAGAGCTCGTCCCTGTCTTCTGCCAGATGATGCGTACTTTTCCAAGACAGAGGGTGGAGTAAACAGAGTCCATGACTGTGTTTCCCAATGCAACACCACTGATGTGGCAATTTGTGCAAATCCTCCCAGAGCCCAGCGTATGATTGTCTGGCATCCTGATTATCAGAGCTGCTATAATGAACAACAACAAAAGTACTTGTACATTTTCAAAGGAATTTTCCTGGAATGTTAGGAGAGGACTAATAAGGTACCTCACCTTCTGGGCTTCCCTTGTGGCTCAACTGTTAAAGAATCTGCCTGCAATATGGGAGACCTGGGTTTGATCACTGGGTTGGGAAGATCCCCTGGAGAAGGGAAAGACTACCCACTCCAGTATTCAGGCCTGGAGAATTCCATGGACTTTAAAGTCCATGGGGTCACAAAGAGTTGGACACGACTAAGTGACTTTGGCTTTCAGCATGCCTTCTATTAAAATGGAAGTCTAATGTCTACTTTTAAATTTACTTTTTTTTTAGCATGAAGAGACAAGTAGTATACATATTTTTGGACATTTTGTCCTATTTCACTTCTGTCATCTCAGAATTATTATTAGAGATTTCAAATACATGTTATTATTTTAAAATAAATTCCACTTTAATTCATATACGTAATGGTCTGTAATTAAAAGAGTAACTAACTGCTTTTGAGGCACAATAATTAAGGAATTAACTTGCAGAATTTCTTTGACAAATTAAAAAGCAGGTTGAACATGTAAATTGTTTTTGAAACTTAGCCTAAATAGTCTCCAGCGAAAATATGAACTATCCTTCTGAAGTGCCCAGGGAAACCATACCCCTGTTCTTCCTATTTGTTAAGCATCTCCCAAGCTCTGTTACTCTTCCTGCACCTACTGGGCTACCTTTGTGAATTAAATGGAAGTCCACTGCAGTAAGCCTACTTCAAAACTATATCCTGACCACCCTCAACCCCAGATTGTTCCATCTTGAAACATAAGGAAATAACCTCTTTTCTCACTGCTCCATTTAAAGGGGTCTATCAGTTCAGTTCAGTTCAGTCGCTCAGTCGTGTCCGACTCTCTGCAACCCCATGAATCTCAGCACGCCAGGCCTCCCTGTCCATCACCAACTCCCGGAGTTCACTCAGACTCACGTCCATTNAAGGACTGATGCTAAAGCTGAAACTCCAGTACTTTGGCCACCTCATGCAAAGAGTTGACTCATTGGAAAAGACTCTGATGCTGGGAGGGATTGGGGGCACGAGGAGAAGGGGACGACCGAGGATGAGATGGCTGGATGGCACCACTGACTCGATGGACGTGAGTCTGAGTGAACTCCAGGAGTTGGTGATGGACAGGGAGGCCTGGCGTGCTGCGATTCATGGGGTCGCAAAGAGTTGGACACGACTGAGCGAGAACTGAACTAAAGAGGTGATGTGAATTTACAAGGAAACCATGGAAAGTTTTTATCTCTCGGGGCCACAACATCATCATCTTCAAAATGAGTGGAAGCATTCTTACTCAATAGATTCTGGAATGGATAAAAAGAATTTCAGGGTTTCTAAAAGGAAATCCTTAATTTTTGTGGTACTGTTTTTGCAAGACAATATGTTCAAAAACCTCAGGACCTTCTATATCCAGTTACTCTCTGTGACTAGCTTCTAAAGCCCTCTGTTAACCAATCATACCCTCTGCACAAACCACATTTCTCACCACTCCTCTAGGCCTCATATGCAAACTAACCCTGAGGGTCACCAGACTCCTTCTTCATCCTCACGATGGTCTAGACGGTTGTCTTCACCCATACATCCTTCCCTTCTACCTTCCGTATATAAACAGCAAAACTGAACGAAGCGCGTATACGGTCCCAGGCGCTGTACTGAGTATTTTTCTGGTGTTATCTCCTTCAACCACCACAATAACCCTACTCAGTAGGTAGCTTTATTTTAACACTTTTTTTTTTACCAACGAGTAAACTGAGAGTTTAAAGAAGAAAAGTAGCCCATGTAAGATCAGTCATGTCTGACTCTTTGTGATCCTATGGACTGTAGCCCGCCAGGCTCCTCTGCTCATGGGGATTCTCCAGGCAAGAAAACTGGAGTGAGTTCCCATGCTCTCCTCCAGGGGCTCTTCCCGACCCACATTTATTAATAGCAAATGGCAGAGCCATGAGGTAGACTCAGGTTTATCTGTAACCCATGCCCTTGGTTCCAGCCCACGCCATGGTCTCTGATGTTGACCAAGCCATCCATCACTCAAGATCAAACATAAACCCCAAGAAGTGAGGGCAACTCTATGCTTCACTGGATCAAAGGAACACCAAAAAATCGATTAAAATAGAGAATCAGTGGGAGGGCTTCATTATCCCTTGCAAAAGGTGCCTTAAGGGCAAAGAGGAAACCAGGGAAGCTCAATGAATACATAACTGGAGTCTTCTCATAGGGAGACAGGAGCTGAGCCTCATTTTTTAAAAA
Source organism: Aepyceros melampus (assembly GCA_006408695.1). NCBI lineage: Eukaryota > Metazoa > Chordata > Mammalia > Artiodactyla > Bovidae > Aepyceros > Aepyceros melampus. The sequence continues at coordinate 247,804 of SJXQ01006313.1, read as the reverse complement.
AGTTAAAAGCATGAAAATAAATAGTAACAAAGTCTTGAGGAAAATCGCCCTAAACTTTTTGGTTTTAACTCTGTTTCAGTGGAGATGGTGTTTTAGGACAAACACGTCACACTCTGCCCAGTTCTCATCTCAGAGTCTTTCCTCTCTGCCTGCCTGAAGGCTTCCTCGCCCACATTTGCAGCCCTGACCTTGCCCAGAGGAATTTAAGAGTCCTAGGCTCACACTCTCTGACTAAGGATTGTTGCCACTTACATTTCTCTGGCCCCGACCTTATTCTCAGTTTCAAAAACTGAGAGACAGTAGATAAGTATATAGATAAGAAAGAAATTATACATAAATGCAAGATTTATGGATCTCTATAGATCAATTTGGGCTTTCCCTGGGGCTCAGTGGTAAAGAATCTGCTTGCAATCCAGGAGCCACAGGTTCAAGCTGGATCGGGAACATCCCCTGGAGGAGGGCATGGCAACCCACTCCAGTATTCTTGCCTGGAGAATCCCCACAGACAGAGGACCCTGGTGGGCTACAGTCCGTAGGGTCACAAAGAGTCAGACACGACTGAAGAGACTTAGCATGCACGCACGCGTAGGTCAATTTAGCAATCTTACCAATTTAAATATAACTGTATGTCAGTCACCTGGTAGGTGATGTGGATACTGTGCACCAGCCTCAGTGTCGGGCACTGGGAAAAAAAATCAGAATAAGAACTGGTTCCTATCCCCAAATAGTTTATAGTCAGTGTTATGCACCTATATGTTACCTCATAGGTTTAGTCATCAAAACCTATGACATCATTATTTTAAACAGAATGAAAAGAGAGACCAAGGACACCAAAGAAATTAAGCAATTTGTTCAAGGTTATACAGAGAGTAAGTGGTAGATGCCTCTAGCCCCCAAATATGACACCTCTGGCCTCCATGTGCTGCTTCTGAGTCTTTCTAGGATCTAGTCTTGGACTTTGATCCTGTTTCTAGCACTTCGATCAACCTATGGATCCCTTTCCAGATTCCTCTCCCAATAACTCTTAAATTTATGCAACCTAAATCACTGGCAGGCAAATGGATAAGAAAGTTGTGGTACATATATACATGGAATATTCAGTTCAGTTCAGTTGAGTCTCTCAGTGGTGTCCAACTCTTTGCGACCCCATGGACTGCAGCACGCCAGGCCTCCCTGTCCATCACCAACTCCCAGAGTTCACTCAGACTCACGTCCATTGAGTCGGTGATGCCATCCAACCATCTCATCCTCTGTCGTCCCCTTCTCCTCCTGCCTTCAATCTTTCCCAGCATCAGGGTCTCTTCAAATGAGTCAATTTTTCGAATCAGGTGGCCAAAGTATTGAAGTTTCAGCTTCAGCATCAGTCCTTCCAGTGAATACTCAGGACTGATTTCCTTTAGGATGGACTGATTGGATCTCCTTGCAGTCCAAAGGACTTTCAATGGAATATTCAGTTCAGTTCAGTTGCTCAGTGGTGTCCGACTCTTTGCGACCCCATGAATAACAGCACGCCAGGCCTCCCTGTCCATCACCAACTCCCAGAGTTCACTCAGACTCACGTCCATTGAGTCGGTGATGCCATCCAACCATCTCATCCTCTGTCGTCCCCTTCTCCTCCTGCCTTCAATCTTTCCCAGCATCAGGGTCTCTTCAAATGAGTCAATTTTTCGAATCAGGTGGCCAAAGTATTGAAGTTTCAGCTTCAGCATCAGTCCTTCCAGTGAATACTCAGGACTGATTTCCTTTAGGATGGACTGATTGGATCTCCTTGCAGTCCAAAGGACTTTCAATGGAATATTCAGTTCAGTTCAGTTGCTCAGTGGTGTCCGACTCTTTGCGACCCCATGAATAACACACGCCAGGCCTCCCTGTCCATCACCAACTCCCAGAGTTCACTCAGACTCACGTCCATCGAGTCAGTGATGCCATCCAGCCATCTCATCCTCTGTCATCCCCTTCTCCTCCTGCCCCCAATACCTCCCAGCATCAAAGTCTTTTCCAAAGAGTCAACTCTTCGCATGAGGTGGCCAAAGTACTGGAGTTTCAGCTTTAGCATCATTCCCTCCAAAGAAATCCCAGGCTGATCTCCTTCAGAATGAACTGGTTGGATCTCCTTGTAGTCCAAGGGACTTTCAAGAGTCTTCTCCAACACCACAGTTCAAAAGCATCAATTCTTCGGCTCCTCAGCTATTAAAAAACACATTTGAATCAGTTCTAATGAGGTGGATGAAACTGGAGCCTATTATACAGAGTGAAGTAAGTCAGGAAGAAAAACACCAATACAGTATATTAATGCATATATATGGAATTTAGAAAGATAGTTACGACGACCCTACGTGAGACAGCAAAAGAGACACAGGTATAAAGAACAGACTTTCGGATTCTGTGGGAGAAGACGAGGGTGGGATGATTTGCGAGAATAGCATGGAAACATGTATATTACCATATGTGAAATAGAGGACCAGTCCAAGTTCGAGGCATGAAACAGGACACTCAAAGCTGGGGCTCTGGGACAAGCCAGAGGGCATGGGATGGGGAGGGAGGAAGAGGGGTGTTTGGGTTGGGGGACACTTATACACCCATGGCTGATTCATGTCAATATATGGCAAAAAACCACCACAGCACTGTGAAGTAATTAGCTTCCAATTAAAATAAATTAATTTTTTTGTTGTTGTTGTTAATGTATGACACTGGCTCTGGGAACTTCCCTAAGGATTGAAATTCTTTCACCAAACCCCAGGTGGCGCACTGTCACTAGACGCGGTGCTTGCCGGCCGCGGGCTGCTGGCCCTCAGCATCTGCGAGCTCAGTCGTGTCCAGTTCGTTGCCACGCTATGGACTGGAGCTCAGGCTCCTCTGTCCATGGGATTCTCCATTCCTCCTCCAGGGGATCTTCCTGACCCAGGGATTGAACTAACATCTCCTTCACTGGCAGGCAGATTCTTTACCACTGAGCCACCTGGGAAACCCCCTTGCTTAAGGAAAAGAAAGCCACAGTGCTGGTTCAGCTGTTCCTTCAAGACCGATATTATTCCAGCGGTGACCTCCCTGGTGCTCTCCGCTTCACCAGATGACATCGTTGCCTGTCTCCTCGCCCTCGCAACACCACGCTCCGCCTAGCAGCCGGCACGCCCTCCAGGGCCTCCTAGGCCTGCCTGGGTGTGTTCTAGGTCTGCCTCTCTGATGTGCCCCATCCCAAGGTGCTTAATCAGCTCATGCCTGACTACACCCCAAGATATGATATGAAGTACCATAAATGCATTCAATTCTCCTGCAGCTCAGTTTGTCAGTAAATAACAGCATATAAAATGTCAGGAAGGAAAGAGTTCTGTGCCAGAGGAGAGAGGACTGGCAGGCTGGAGGGAATGGTCAGAATTGATCTCTCTCTTACACACCTACCCACACACACACACACGCACACAGTCTCTCTCTTTCACATATCCAAATACAGTTTATATATCCCTCTCTCTCTGTCAGTAACGGTTCTTGTTTCTTTAAAGATTTTTTTTTTTAATGTGGACCTTTTTTTAAGTCTTTATTGAATTTGTCAATTTGTTGTGATATTGTTTCTGTTTTACATTTTGGGATTTTGGGGGTTTTTTTTGGTCACAGGTATGTGGGATTTTAGTTCCCCTACCAGGGATCAAACCCACACCCCTTGCATTGGAAGGCACAGGCTTAACCCACAGGACCACCAGGGAAGTCTCTCAGTTATGGTTCTATAGAACTGAAGTTCAGAGCAAGGAATTCTCACCCAGAGCCACAATGAAGGGGCCAGAGTGACTTATGAGATCCGTGAGGCTTAAGCTTCCAGGCTTCTCACTCTCACTGGCCTCTCTGAGCACCAGGAATGTGCTCTGAGTGTCCCAAGTGGTAAAAGGAAGCCAGGTTACAACAGAAGCATTTCATGAAAGCTTTTCTAATAAATTGCCTAAAAAGATCTCTGAAGAAGAAACTTAGATCTCTTAGCAGCCATGCAGAGGAGCCTGGTGGGCTACAGACCATGGGGTCAAAAAGAGTCAGATACCACTTAGCGACTCAACAACAGCAAACTGTCCCAGAACAGTGTTGGGATGATTCCGTCAACAGTGAGAGTAGAATGTATAGCTTGGTGCCTTATTAATCCTGAAGAACCACTCACGCTTTCTGGAATGTGATTCTACCTTGAATATGGTCAGAAGAAAAGGAGTTAAAAGCCTCCCGGCATGAGAGTTTCAAATTGATTTAAGGAAATAACACAGTAAGGAAACAGCAGCTAATTTTACTTTAAAAGAGAAATTAACAGACTTACCTATGGCTCAGACGGTAAAGCATCTGCCTACAATGAGGGAGACCAGGGTTCGATCCCTGGGTTGGGAAGATCCCCTGGAGGAGGGCACAGCGACCCACTTCAGTATTCTTGCCTGGAAAATCCCATGGATGGAGGAGCCTGGTAGGCTATACTCCATGGGTTCGCAAAGAGGTGGACACGACTGAGCGACTTCACTCACTCACTCACTCACTCACTCACCCACCTAGCGGTGCAGTGGTAGAGTTTGTCTGCCAATGTGGGGGACGCAGGTTTGGTCCCTGGTCCGGGAGGATTCCACAAGCCGCAGGAAGTCTCACCCGTGTGCCACAACTAATGAGCCTGTGCTCTGGTGCCCCTGAGCAGCAACTACCGAATCTCAGGTATATCCAGAGCCCGTGCTCCGCAAGGGAAGCCACTGCAATGAGCAGCCTACCCAAGGCAACTCGAGAGCAGCCCCCACTCTCTGCAACTGGAGAAAGCCCCAGGGCAGCAGTGAAGTCCCGGGTGTGCGCGCTAAGTCGCTTCAGTCAGGGCCAACTCTTTGTGACCCCATGGACTAGAGCCTACCAGGCTCCTCTGTTCATGGGATTCTCCAGGCAAGAATACTGAAGTGGGTCGCTGTGCCCTCCCCAGGGGATCTTCCCGACCCAGGGATGGAACCCGTTTCCCTTTAGTCTCCTGCATTGGCAAGAGCGTTCTTTACCACTAGCGCCACCTGGAAATCACGATGAAGATGCAGTGCAGTCTAATTAATTAATTAAAAAAAGAAGAGTGGAACCTGATGACCTCTTAGTGTCAGCCACCTACACACACTGGGATGTTAAAAAAAAAAAAAAGAAATCCAAGAAAAAAAATTACCAATATATTCCAAAAGTGCAGGTTATATGCGTCCTTATTGATTTAATGAATTTCTTGGCAAATTTCTATCTGCTTACTTGGTTAGTCTTTCTTTATAGAAACAGTCATAGTTTTAGTTTTCCATACAGTAATGACTATCATTACTGCATTTTATTTTCTCAATTGATTTTGTACTCTGAGAAGTAAAGTATCTCGGTCATGTGTGACTCTTTGTGAGTCCATGGACTTTAGCCTTCCAGGATCCTCCGTCCCTGGAATTTTCCAGGCAAGAGTACTGGAGTGGGTTGCCATTTCCTTCTCCAGGGGATCTTCCCGACCTGGGGATTGAACCCAGCTCTCCCGCATTGCAAGCAGACGCCTTTCCCTATGAGCCACCAGGGAAGCCCTTGTACTCTAATGCCACTGTTTTTTCGTGTTGTGGGAAAAACTAGAAATTTCTTTCAGTTTACAGGTGTTTGTGATCCTCTCCCAGCTGCCGTTTATCTTGGAACGTGGAGCATCCTGAGTTGACTCGCCCTTCACTGTTCGTAAATAAAGTTTGGTCTATCTGCTCGAGATCCTACCCTCTGAAGGACATGTTGATCCCCGGCACTGAGACCTGTCACCAAGGCCTTTGGAAGTGACCTTATCCCCATCTGAACAGCTAGATTCTAATTCTATCTCATTGCAAAATGCCGGGTCTCAACCTTCCAACAGAGCTGTTTAGACCAAAGCAAGAGATACATGGTTAAGCTGCCAAAGGACATCAGAAGGTTAGAGGCTGGGGTTTTTATTCCATTGTAGACCCTTTTGCTTCCTCTGAAGGGGAAAAAAAAAACATATTATTAAGGAAAATTTTCCACTAACTGCAGTCATGTTCAAACCACTCACAGAAAGTACTTTGAATGCACAAGGTTTCTCTCAGGGAAGAATATTTATTATTTCAGAGAGGGGAAACGATTCAGTCATAAATTTCTCCCACCTACCCTAGCACCCACAGTTAGGGGAATTAATTTGCTTTTGCCTAATCTCCATGACAAAGCAATCCTGTCTGACCTCTCCAAATCCTGTCAGTCTGGAGATTGTATAACCAGAAGGAGCAGCAGTAAATTCTCAAGAGAGGACAAAGGTGAAAATGGGCTGAAGTCTGGAATCACCAATTGCTTCCTAAATTTGTAGGCTCAGGGAGTCTTCCTAAATTGCAAACCATAGCAAGATGCTTAAATCTCCCCATCCTTTTTTAAAAATTTTTTAATTGATAAGTTGTAATTCTTTTTGAAAAACAGGAAATATCTACTCCAGCTCTTATTTATTCATTTAAATCACTTACATGAAGAAGAAAATGCAAGTGAAAAGACAGCTACCATCACTATACATTATTTTCTAAAATGATTTATAACATAGCACAGCATAAATAACAGCCAAAATTAGGAAATCATCTACTCAGTAAAGGCAAAGCCAAATCGTCAGCAAATGTTTGCTAGAACCTCAAAAATGTACATGACATGAAAAACTTCAGAAATAAAAGAATTGTACAGAATTCAACTTAGTGGTCTGTATTAGTATGTGCCAAATAAATTCTTACTACATTTCTATCTAGAACTATAATGACCAATACACATTTAAATGCTCTTAGGAGGAGTCTGTGCAGCTTCAACATCATTCAGTTAATTAAGTGTTATAAAGGCCATGGGTAATCTGCTGAATTATATTGCCAATTCCTCCTTAATAATCTAGGTGATTTATCAACCCCATATTGCATTTTATGTCTGACCTCAGAATGACACACAAACATAATGAAAGTGAAAATTAAGGACACCTGCTGATAAGGTTCAACATCTAAGCCCATGATGATGTGAGCTTGGAGAATGATAGAGTTCTTGCCACGTGCTGTCCAGGGATCAAGGTGGCAACAGGCTGTCCTGCAGCCAGGCCCTCACATTTGAAGGAGGAAACTATCCAGTGTGATTCCTCTGGGCAACATTTGTGCTCTGCTGTAGAGAAAATCCAATCAGGGCATTACCTGATTTGGTACATTGATTTTTGCCCTAATATGGATTATCTGCCGGGCCATGGCCTCCTCCTAGGTGCACTGCAGAGAGAAACCAACAGATATTCTTCCCACACCAGGCTGGTAGCTTAATCTATACCTTACACAATAACCATGGCCATCTCTGATTAATATTAGTTCAGCCACTTTGGGCATCTGGTTGGAGAGGAAGGAAAATAGTTGCTGTGCTTCACAAATAATACTGACTCTGACATAGCAGGAAGAGAGTACTTTAGGAAAAAAATAGGAACAGATAAATTGTCAGTGGAGGTAAATATTTCTAAGTGTTCGTATGACAAGGAGACCTTCCTTCCTGCCCCCTTAAGATCTTTCAGTGGTTGGCTTTGAGTTTAATTTTTATCCTGGGTTCTTAGACCTCCGTCAGTAAGACAGGATGATTTTACAAGAAGAACTGGTCCTGCTAGCTTTGAGTGGTTTCTGCATCATTTTAGGCATTGAGGAACACATTCCACAAGGCAGTGTGGGAGGGCGAGTGCCTGACTGTGAGTCACAAAACCTGGGTCTGGTGGTGCCTCCAATGATAACAATCACAGAAACACTGTCCAGGTCAACGTGGACTTGACAGGCTACTTTCTGCCACATCCAAAGGAAATACTGTGGGAAAAGAGAGTTCCAATAATTTATAATTCTTTGGGAGAGAAACAGAGACCGTTAAGCAAGGGGTATAAACGGTTTCCACATGGAGGCAGAGAACGGGGCAGTTAGTCAAACAGTTAATACAAAAACCACTCCCGCTTGCCACAGAAAAGGGAAAAACAATATGCACCCACCTATCAGCACTTACCTCACTAATCTGAGCATTTCAGATCAAAGGACGTTCTTGCCCCGATTCACTACTTGAAGAACCCAGCTCTTTCCCTTAAAAATCTCAGTTTCACATGGGTAGAGATAACCTCTGGAGAAGGAAATGGCAACCCACTCCAGTGTTCTTGCCTGGAGAATCCTGCAGATGGAGGAACCTGGTGGGCTGCAGTCTATGGGGTGGCACAGAGTCAGACACGACTGAAGCAACTTAGCAGCAGCAGCAGAGATAACCTCGCCAAGGACAATATTCTCTTTAAGGAATATGGTACTAGACCTAAAAAGCACTTCTTTCCCTTTGAATTTCGTTTCTGAGGAAGACAAATGATTCATGTTCTCATGAATGGAAACTTAAGACTTCTGAGCTCTATGGATTAAGGGGTTAAGATTCAAAGTCTTCAGGAAAGCATCTCTTCAAGGCATCCATCTAGGGTGTCAGACTGAACTCTGGGGGTTTCTGGGTAACTCTAGCAAAGCATTAAACCTTAGTCCCATAGTTGTGCTGCCATGAGATATACATCAAGACTGCAATAAATGCAATTCCTCAGGTTTAGACAAGCTTTGGGTGATTTTACTGCGGTCATTAGCCTAATTTCTAGAAAGAGTTTGTGAAAAGTTCTCAAACCAATACATAAGATGAGAGAACAATACACCAACTTTGCACATTCAATTGAAGTATAATTTAGAAGGGAAAAGGGAAATAATTCACTTGTTGTATCTTACTCTGATTCCAGAAAGGAATCCAGCATTCGTAATTTTTCAAATGTATTTGAGACATACAACTGTATGTACACATACTTCCCAATTTATGACTACCCTTAATTGTTTTTATAACTCAAGAATGACATTTAGCATGACAAATTTCTTATCTTCACAAGTAGGTTACTTTAATAATGCATAATAGTTATTGAGAATTTTAATTCAAAGCCTTTATTTATGTTACATCTTTATAGTAGCCTTGAGTGGAAGACAGAAGGTGCTCTATATTTATGACTACAAGATGTTAAATGTAACTTCCTGAGTATAACCTAGTTGCCTAGAAAAATAAAATGCTGCTTCTGGAAGCACCTTCTGTTAAAGTATCGTATGGTGAGAAATTGAACAAATGTGACAATGCAAAAAGAGAAAAGGTGACGCTGCAAACTCCATATTTGCTGATACTACTGCTTTATGAAACTCAGGCTCTGATGTCAGCCTTCCTGTAAGTTGTCAAATTAACCACCAAGTCTCATAAACTTGCGAATCCAAACTTCCTTATTATTTACTGGATGAATCTTGACCTGCAGAGAGGTCAGTCTTCCTCTTTGGCTTTAATGCTCTACCCTTTCATCCAAGCAGTGGTTTTCCCCCTTGCCTAAGAGGCTCTCCTTTCAGCTACTGTCTCAGGCCAATCAACCCGATACTCACCTCTCCCACCCTCGCGAGAGCCACACTCATGTGGGTTCATCCTAGACCCTGATTCAGGGCAGGAGCAACTCAATGTTAAGCAGGAAACCACAGAAACAAGAGAAAGAAAAGGTCTCCTGGCCTAGGGTGCCCTAGTCCTGTTCAGTAAGGTTTCCCTAAGGCTACAATTTGAAGCACACCAACAACCCAGCATCATATGTACCCCCAGAATTTCAGAACAAACACTGATTCATTTTACAGATTCAAGGAATACTAGGATGTGGGAGGGTATGTCAAAATCAAGGATCTTGGCTGAAAAATATAATGTACTGACAACAGAAAGTAAGTCAAAGTAACGTGACTATTCATCACACCGCATGCATGCCAAGTCACTCCAGTTGTGCTGGACTCTGTGCGACCCTATGGACTGTAGGCCACCAGGCTCCTCTGTCCATGGGACTCTCCAGGCAAGAATACTGGAGTGGGTTGCCATGCCCTCCTCCAGGGGATCTTTCTGACCCAGGGATCAAACCCGTATCTCTTATGTCTCCTGCATTGTAGGCAGGTTCTTTACCACTAGCGCCACCTGGGAAGTCCTCTTAGAACTATAAAAACTTTCAAATTAAAAAAAAAAAAAATATATATATATATATATATATATATGCAAATCTCTATGTATATGTGTGCCTTGACCCCTTATATTTAACATCAGGTTTAAAGGGAGCTTAGCACATGGAAAATCAAAGACTGACTCACAGACTCATTGAATCAGTATTGATATTTTCAAGATCTAAGCAAAAATTTAGTGTGTGTATATCTTTGTAAAGTTTTAGGGTGTGTATGTATCATTGTAAAGTCACTCCTGTTCTTACCTTCAAAAGACCTATTCTTTTTTATGTCTTTCCTATTTTTTTTTTTGTAAACTTACCTATTGTTTTATGAAATGATGCTCATTTTGCCTTTTTAATGTTGCTTTGTTTGTTTTTCATTTGGCAAAATACAGTGTTGAAAACCTGATATAAGTCTACAAGTTTGGGGAATGGTATAGGTATTTTACTTGTTTCTTGATATCCTTACTTCTGGGACATAAGACTCAGACAACATACAGCAAACTTGATCTGATATTTGAGGTGCTTTTAAATTATCTTCACTCATCAGTCCTAGTTCTGGCTCCTGCAGTCACATGGTTGTCCTTCTTCCACATGAAAGCCCCTTTTATAGTTGAAGACAGTTCCTCTGCTGCCCCTAAGATCTTTTTTCTTCAGAATTAAAAAAAAAAAAAAACCTTTTATTGTCTTCAACTATCCTTCTGAGTCAGACCTCTAAAAACAGCTTGTCAAGAGGAAGAAAAAACTTGAAAGAATATGTATATGCTGTTATTATTATTATTTAAAGAAAAAAATCACATCCCTTCTATGTTTTATAAATGAGGAAACTGAATCCAAGTGTTTAAGAGACTTAACCATGATCAAACAGCTTGTGAATGACATTCAGAATATGGCAAAACAAAATGCCTTGCCCTTGATAAATGTATGCATGAAGCCCAAGGACAGAGACAGTAGCAGATGTATATGAATTGATTCAACAGACATTTTCATTGTGTAAACTGTGTTGTGCCTCACTTACAGGAGGAAGGTTACAAAGAACAGGGAAGAATCCTGTATCTGAGCATTACAGTCACAACACAGTATGTAAATAAAATAGTGAAAGTATTTTTAAAAGTTACATGAGAAAATAGGAACAACAACAAAATAATTACTTCAGTTGGGAGAGCTGGAAAGTCACGAGAGGACGTGATATTTAGGCTAAGGCTGTGAAGGGTGAGGAGAAGTTTGCTAAGGTGTTGTGTGCGTGATCAGGGGCCTGACCCATGACCTAAGATATTTTCTACAGAAGAAAGAGCATGTTTGGAGGGGAGATATAGAGTTCAAGTCCAGAGGTGAACCTCAGATAACTTGGAGACATCCAACCAGAATAGCTAGGAGGAATTACACTGTGTGTGTGTGTGTGTGTGTGTGTGTTAGTCCAACTCTGTGCGACCCGATGGTCTGTAGCCCACCAGGCTCCTCTGTCCATGGAATTCTCCAGGCAAGAAAACTAGAGAGGAATGCCATTCCCTTCTCCAATTACACCATGGAAAGGAGAACTGAAATAATAGACTTAGAAGGTACATGTATATAGACTCTAGAACTGCAAAATTTTTCACTCTTCTACTAAATTGCAAAATCTTTGTATAGAAGCTTAGGATGAATTACTTGTAACTCTGTGACCCAAGAGGGTTTTCTGCTCTGAAACATGCTGCAGAAACTCATTTTCACTGATAATGATGAAATGAGAAAGAGAATAGGGTTGAGTTTCAACACTAACATCAAACTTTCTATCTTCAGCTCATAGATATGTACCTTTAACCCACAGGCAGTGGGTTCTCAGGGCTTAAAGAGTATTTACTGTAATTTGTCATTCTAGCAAAACAGAAGCAAAGGGGTATCCTTAGCTTTGAAATTTCTTGATACAGCCAGCTTATTTTCAGGTAAATATGGAAGTGACTTCTGGAGACTGATAAGCACTCTGTGGTTTGTTTGTTTTTTTCCCATCCTAGCAGAGATAGGTAGCTTGGTTTAGGTCTCTATAGATTTGAAGTGTGTCTGAGAGATACTGACACACAGATTTGCCATCATTAATTCTATCTGAAAGGCAGAAGGGTGGTGGACAGAGAAGGCTGCCAAGGAGCCACTGTGTGCCAAGCAGTATCACTCCAATCATTCTGTTAAAGTGAATGAGCTTGCTTCTATCAGGGTTACTCTGCAGTGAGAGAGGCTGCGCACAGCCGGCTGTGCTTGCATGAGACGATTCTGGCAGAACCTGTTCAGCCTGGTGCCTGCTGAGCCTGCCTCCCGCATGCTCCCTCCAGCACCCACCAACTCCACTCCTAGGGTCACCCAGAATGGAAGCTTGGACCTCATCGTCTTAGCTTTTAGCTGCACTTACACACAGTGCCAAGCACATCATAGTAGCTCCATGAAGATTTTTTGTTTGATGATAAATGCAGTTGACAACAACAGTCACAAAATTTAAAAAAAAAATATTTGAGTCAACCCCACCTAGCAACACTGCCTGCCCCACGATTACCGTCCATGTGTGGAGGTCTTCAGAAGACAGTGATCCAGGAAACTTCCTGCCAACACTGTTTGCTCCTTCTTTCTTATCCACCCCTTGAAAGTTTCAACTTGAAATTTTGAATCCTAACCTGGATCATCAGTTGGGCTTATTTTAACCTCTAATACTACATTTCAACTTACTGAACAAAATGAGCTCGCTCTGTCCTGAGGCTTCTATTTTGAGTTTTCTCTTGGCACCATTTAAGCATGCACTTAAAACTGGGATTTTTTTTTTTAAGCTTGGATGAGATGCAGAATAATTTTCTGTTATGCACGACTGAGAGGCAGGAAAAATATTTCAGAGAAAGAAAGCTCTCTCTAAGTGGCTGTAAGAATAATTGGGAATAGAACTGATAGAAAATTTCATTTTAGCACCATTAAAATGTGGAACCAAACACTGAAATGTCACTTCCCTACTTTGCGTTATGTTGCCAATCATATGTAACAACTGTGATTAATACATATTTTAGTTGTGTCTAAAGAATTCTCATCAATATGCCTGCATTATTCTGTCAGTGTAAGTTGGATAAGAGCATTTCAGTGTGTTGTTGCTGTTATCTATCCCTCAGCCATACACAGAGCCCAGGAAGGGAGAGTCCTTAGTAAATACACTCTAATAATGACCCCAGGACATTTCATCCATGCACAAAAGGTGCTGAACAAATATACTCTAATAATGATCCCAGAACATTTAATTTATGAACAAAAGCTGCTGTAATTATTTCTATTGGTAGCTTGTTTTACACTTGATGGCAAGTAAACTAAGAGCCTCCGTTAAAAACACAGAGCTTCAAAATAAAAAACCAAAGCTCAGATACAATCCATTCAAGAATATTGTCCTCGGGCTGTTGTTGGTCAGCCTCTCTCCAGTTTAATCTGTCTCTCAGCAAAAATGCCAAGATAGTTTCAGGGAATATTACACTCAAAAATATTGCTTCTGTATATATTGGCAGGAAGCATGTCTGGGAAGGAAAATCTTCTTGTCCGAGAAGCCTGTAGAAATTGGTGAAAAACAATGAAGTGAATCCAACATGGCAAACCAAAACAATGACAGTAAAAGAAGCATTTTATAAAGGCTTTAGGAGCAAATGTGGGTTTTTTGGGGGTTTTTTTGAAAAATTTTAAATCCTGCATAGACTCTACTCCTGAACATTTTCTCTATCTTGTTATAGGGGAAAAAATAGTCTTTCTCTATCTTGTTATGGACGCTTTAGAGGACATTCTGAGCAATAATTTGTGGTCTTGTGGGATAATCCATTTCAACATTAATTGTGAAAGCAAGGCCACAATTTAAAGGAAGTCAATGGCTGGTTTTCCAGGTACTTGATCGTGAAACTGATGCATTTCTTGTTCTATTTCTCCCTGACTTCTTTGTCTCACTAACAGTTGAAAAGCTTTGCCCCAAGTCTCCAATCAGTAGCACTTGCCTTATTCTTTTCCTTCCTCTCACTCATCTCTGTTACCTTCTGTCCCACTCTGAACATTAATTCACATCAAGGTCTCCACTTACATAAAGTTATAAGAATCCATTTCTTGAATTTCATAATCCTTTCCACATCAAATTTAATGCCTAAAGCATATACATCATCTTCTACCCAGATGACTCCTGTTGTTCTGGCAAAGAACACATACCCTTCCAAAGACTCCATCAGCTAATTATCTCACATTTCTGCCCCATTATCCAGTTAAAAACTGACTTTTAAAGATTTTTCCACCGTGCACGTATGCATGCTGAGTTGCTTAAGTCGTGTCTAACTCTTGGTGACACTATGGACCGTAGCCCACCAGTCTTCTTTGTCCATAGGATTCTCCAGACAAGAATATTGGAGTGGGTTGCCATGCCTTCCTCCTGGGATCTTCTTGATCCAGGGATTGAACCCTTGTCTCCAGAATCTACCTGCACTGACAGGTGGGTTATTTACCACTTGTGCCACCTGGGAAGCCCTTTTCCCGCTATAATATCACCTAATGTTTATTTATGGGTGATGGTATTTTATAACAATGTATTAATTTTTTAAACACATACACACTGCATCTCTGATATATACATAGACGATTCACTTTCCTACATATTTATATCTTTTGTCTGTCTCTTCTTATCTCAATAACAAGCTTTGTGTTCCTCTTTTACTTCATTCCTGAGCTCCTATCACCTGTCCTCAGACCCTTGCTTCTGACTTGGCTGAAAAGATGGAAGGCTTCCAACGTGTGTTTTCCCTATTTCCTGTCTTACAAACCTCAGAATTTCCAAGAATACTCAGACATTTCTTCCTCAAGTTTTCTAATTGGCCTTGGTTCTTTGCCTTTATATCTCTTCTTGAATCTTGGCCCACAATTGAATATTGCCTGTCTCTCTCTGCCATCTTCTACCTCTTCCTGAAAAAAAAAAAAAAATCAACTTCTGTACCCACAACATTGCCATAAGTCATCTGAGAAAAAAGGCCTTGTTTGGCTCTGCTAATCTCTCAGTCTATCAGACCAATCCCCCTTTTCTTATAACATTCTTCTTTATATATATATATATATATATATATAGCTTTTTAAATATTTACTTATTTATTTTGCTGCACCAGATCTTAGCTTTGGCATATGGGATCTGTTCTCTGACTAGGAATCAAACCTGGGGCCCCTGCATTCCTGCATTAGGAGCATGGAATCCTAGCCACTGGACCACCGGGAAGATTCCTCATCATTCTTCTCGAGAGAGATTTGCCTTCCCTCCCTAACTTCCCAATGGTTCCTCCACTGCTGTACTATTTTCAGGTTTCAGCCCGCTACTGAAATAGCTGTCTGGAAGAGCATCATTTAATCCCCCCCCCAAACAAACCCAATAGCCTCACTGCAGGTCTTAGCCTTCTTGGCTAATATGTTTGCCACCTCCAACAGCCCCCTGATTCCCCAGATTCTCTCCTCCCTTGGCCCTGTGGCTCTCTAATCCTCTGAGTTCCTTTTTATTTTCTTGACACATATCAAGTTTCCCTTTTTGGCCTGTCCTCCTCATTTTTTCCCTTAAATATAGATTCCTCACAAGGTCTCATCCTTAACCCCTTCCCTTTTCTCTATATATTCTTTTTCAAGTTCATTCATTGGCTCACATGTGATTTGTTGGCACATGTGTATGTCTTGGACTCCCGTGATGGTCCAGAGGTTATGAATCCATCTGCCAATGCAGAGGACAGGGGTCTGATCTCTGGTCTGGGAAGATTCCACATGACTTGGGGGCAACTAAGCCTATAAGCTGCAATTACTGAAGCTGGCTCTGCCCTGCTCTGCAACAAAAGAAACCACTGCAAAAGAAGCCCATGTACTGCAATTAGAGACTAGCCCCTGCTCACCCTGAGAAAGCCCTCATTTAGCAAAAAAGACCCAGAGCGGCCAAAACTAAATAGACAAATAAAATTATTGGGATTAAAAAATGAATTTATCTTTAGTTTTTAGTTGTATCTCTTACTTCTCTCTTGAAATGAAGCTTCAATTTCTAGCCACTTTTTAGATGGCTTGGTTTTTTGCAGGCACTTCAGACTCAAAATGTCCAAAATGCAGTATAACGTCTTCCCTATAAATTTCCTCTCCTGCCTGAAGTTTCTGTATTAAAAAAAAAAAAAAAATCTAGTTACATTTTCTATTTGCTCAACTGTTTCTTCATAGATATTTTAAGTGATCCTTATTACTGGAATAATCTAGCAATCCAGATGCTGTTTATCTTTTCAGAGCAAAGTGTGGAGGGCCTACTGTACTGCAGCCTGACCACTGCTTTCTTCTGACACCTATACCATCACTTAGAGTCCATTCTTATAATCAAACATTTAACAGTTTATTACTTGTGACTCATTTATATTCTTACTGATTTATATCATTGCATTCTTACTCATTTATATTCTTATATTTTTATATGGACCATGTTTATGCCTTTATTGAATTTGTTACAATATTTCTTCTGTTTTATGTTTTGGCCCTGTGGCATTATGGGATCATAGCTTCCTGAACAGGGATCCAACCTGCACCACCTGGATTAGAAGGTGAAGTCTTAACCACTGGACCACCAGGGCAGTCCCATGACTCATTCATTTTTGTTTATATTTTCATTTAACTTTTTATGTGTCTATATTTCATTTACTCCAGGTTTACTGAGATACAATTGAGATATAACATTGTGTAAATTTAACATGTACAATGTAATGATTTAATGATTTACTTTAAGGAGTTGTGTCCAACTCTTTGTGACACTTTGGACTGTAGCCTGCCAACCAAGAATACTGGAGTGGGTTACCATTTCCTTCTCCAGGGGATCTTCCTGACTTAGGGGTCAAACCTGTGTCTCTTGCACTGCAGGTTGAGTCTTTATCCTCTGAGCCATCAGGAAAGTCCTGACATATTGTGATATTACTTCCATTTGAATTGTTTATTATTTAATATTTATTAATTTGTCTTAAAATATTCAATTTTTAAAAGCCAGTTGAATAGTTCTTGATCTCAGCTGCTCTCTCTCTCTTTTAATTTCTCTAACCTTTTTATTTCTCCTTGGTAAATTTTTAACTTTTATCATGCCTGGAAAAAGCTCTGGAATGAAAACACTCAGTGATGGCCGTTCCGGAAGGCTGCTTTCCGTGGTTGTCTGCCTGCTTATCTGACCACTCTTTTTACTTTCTCCCCAGGTGCTCTGTTTCCCACTCCCCAGATATTCAGGCCCTGTAAGCATCTCTCTTTGGCTCTTACCTCATCTCAGCTTGTGGCTCTCCTTGAATAACTAATCTACTCTCACTGCTTCAAGTGGGATTTAGCAGGGGCCCATCGAGAAGTAAAAGCCAAAATGAAAGGAAAGTAAGAAGGGGTCTGGTAGAGGCTGAAAAACCACTAGACTGCGATGCTTGTCTGACCCTACGTGAGGCACAGAGAGGGCAGGAAGGCTGGGTGGAAGCATCCTGAGTGTTATGCAATTCTGTGAGTGTCTGGCAAGTTCACTGGAGGCTCTGCAAAGCAATCTCTTATCAGAGGAACACCCATTTCCCTTCTGCACTCACTCACTGCCTGGGAGCAGCCTGTGGGAAGGTTGGCCTCAGTACAAATACAGGAAGGATTTCAAAGTGTAGCAACTGGAGCCCTTGGTCAATTACACTCCCTAAGGTCAGTGATGTAAAAAAGAGCATTGCACGGCTGTCACAAACAACCACCTCACTATTTCCAAACTCTAACCTCCAGCCCCGGTTTCTAAGTATCAGAATCATAATTTTGATTGCCACCAATCATCTTCAACAGATGGCCCATGTGAACCTATTAATCTGCACAATTAACTGTTATTGAGTCCCTATCATGTACCAGACATTGTACTCTCCTGAAGAAGTTGGACAAGGGGATGAAAGAAAAGAAAGTGTTAGCCACTCAGTTGTGTCTGACTCTTTGGGACCCCATAGACTATAGCCCATGAGGCTCCTATGTCCATGGGATTCTCCAGGCGAATACTGGAGAATTACTGGATTACCATTACCTTCTCCAGGAGATCCTTCAGACCCAGAGATCAAATCTGGGTCTCCTGCATTGCACGTGCATTCTTTACCAGCTGAGCCACCAAGGAAGCTCAAGAATACAGAGAGGGTAGCCTATCCCTTCTCCAGGGGATCTTTCCAACCCAGGAGTTGACCCAAGGTCTCCTGTATTGCAGGTAGATCTTTACCAGCTGAGCCAACAGGGAAGGCTGAACAAGGGGATAGATGTAATAAATAAATTAGAAGTCCCTTGTTCTCTCCAGAGATTGTGAACCTATTGCATACCAGCCACTGGGACAAAGTCTGGAGATAACAACAATGAGTAAAACATGATATGTGTCCTAAGGAGCTCACAGTCCAGTTGTAACTGGAATCAAAATCCACATAATTATCATACAATGTAGTATGTGTAATAGGAAAGGCACAATCTATGTCTTGAAGTGTAAAAAGGAGGTGTTCACATAGATAAGGGGAAGAGTAGAGTTTCCTAGGTTATTAACAGCATAAGCAAAGATGCATTGACAAGGAAAAGCATGGGGTGTGAGGAACTCCATGGTCTTATCATTCTAATTGGCAATTTCAGTAATTTAAGTGAAAAATAAATGCCTGAGTTGAATGTTTGCCAAGTAACTGAAAGACTATGAAAGGAGAAAGGAGGTATGGGAAAGATATTTGAGAGATACAATTGTGAGGATTTGGTGACAGACTGCATTTAGGATGGCAGAAAAGAAGAATCTTCTCAACTTCAGCATGCCCAACATCTGTCTCATTTCCTGTATTTCATCTCTCCCTGCCACCACCACTCACGGAGGTGCTCTAGTTAGAAACTTCAGTGAGATCTCAACCTCCCAGAGCTTGGCAGGCCCACGAAAAATGCATAATGAGCAAACTACTTCATATCTCTGACTCCAAAACATGAATTGGCATCAACGCCTATATCAGTAGAGTTCTTATCAACTATAGATTCCATTCTGGCGAGCATAAGCAGAAAAAGTATTTATTAAAGTGTATGATAGCTCATAGGAGAAGGAAATGGAAACCCACTCCAGTATTCTTGCCTGGATAATTCTATGGACAGAGGAGCCTGGCAGGCTACAGTTCATAGGGTCGCAAAGAGTAGAACACGACTGAAGTGACGGAGCACACAGCTAGATCATAGGGAAAAAAGAGAGCTGGAGAATGACTGCTGCTGCTGCTACTGCTGCTAAGTCACTTCAGTCGTGTCTGACTCTATGCGACCCCATAGATGGCAGCCCACCAGGTTCCCCTGTCCCTGGGATTCTCCAGGCAACAACACTGGAGTGGGTTGCCATTTCCTTCTCCAATGCGTGAAAGTGAAAAGTGAAAGGGAAGTCGCTCAGTCGTGTCCAACTCTTAGCGACTGCATGGACTGCAGCCTACCAGGCTCCTCCATCCATGAGATTTTCCAGGCAGGAATACTGGAGTGGGGTGCCATCGCCTTCTCCAGGAGAATGACTGGAGGTTACCTTTTAAAGGGATAATGTTCAAGACCAAACCACAGAACTGAACTGAGGAGGAAATGGCTGCCCGCACCTCCAACACTAAATATTAAACCTTGGAACTTGACTGAAATGGCTGCTGCAGCTGGCACCAGGGCCACCTCTTTGTCAGGCATTTGGCCTGCCCAACCCTGCCTGCGGTGGTGATCGCTATCAAAACTGGGCACCACCGACAACAGCAGCAACCAAAGTCACACGCTGAGCCTGTTTCCTTGGGTTCTAAAACCAGTGGGTGTATCTTCCTGAATGTATCTGACTCGTGGAGCCAGGGTCACTTGTTGAGTTTCAACTGCGAGGGAAACTGAGACGCTTGAGTTTTATCTTCAAAGTTAGAAAGCCTGTGTTGGAAAAGTGGAGTTCTTAAAGTGTAAAATCACCAAATATAGGGAGTGTTCAGACTATGATGAGCAGCTATACACATGACATGCGAAGCTTCACTCAGTTTTTTATTTTATATATCAGTAAGAACTAATCTCGATACCTATTTAGAAAAGGCACCAAGTGCACAGTCCAAAGTGAAAAAGCAATAGTACCTGCCTCGAAGCATTCATTTCAGAAGCTTCAGTTCAGTTCAATCGCTCAGTTGTGTCCGACTCTTCGTGACCATGTGAATCGCAGCACGCCAGGCCTCCCTGTCCATCACCAACTCCTGGAGTCCACCCAAACCCATGTGCATTGAGTCAGTGATGCCATCCAGCCATCTCATCCTCTATCGACCCCTTCTCCTCCTGCCCCCAATCCCTCCCAGCATCAGGGTCTTTTAAAATGAGTCAACTCTTGGCATGAGGTGGCCAAAGTATTGGAGTTTCAGCCTCAGCATCAATTTTTTATTTTATATATCAGTAAGAACTAATCTCGATACCTATTTAGAAAAGGCACCAAGTGCACAGTCCAAAGTGAAAAAGCAATAGTACCTGCCTCGAAGCATTCATTTCAGAAGCTTCAGTTCAGTTCAATCGCTCAGTTGTGTCCGACTCTTCGTGACCATGTGAATCGCAGCACGCCAGGCCTCCCTGTCCATCACCAACTCCTGGAGTCCACCCAAACCCAGTGCATTGAGTCAGTGATGCCATCCAGCCATCTCATCCTCTATCGACCCCTTCTCCTCCTGCCCCCAATCCCTCCCAGCATCAGGGTCTTTTAAAATGAGTCAACTCTTGGCATGAGGTGGCCAAAGTATTGGAGTTTCAGCCTCAGCATCAGTCCTTCCAATGGACACCCAGGATTGATCTTTAGGATGGACTGGTTGGATTCCTTGCAGTCTAAGGGACTCTCAAGAGTCTTCTCCAATACCACAGTTCAAAAGCATCAATTCTTTGGCACTCAGCCTTCTTCACAGTCCAACTCTCACATCCATACATTACCACTGGAAAAACCATAGCCTTGACTAGACAGATCTTTGTTGGCAAAGTAATTTCTCTGCTTTTTAATATGCTATCTAGGTTGGTCATAACTTTTCTTCCAAGAAGTAAGCATCTTTTACTTTCATGGCTGCAATCACCATCTGCAGTGATTTTGGAACCCAGAAAAATAAAGTCTGACGCTGTTTCCACTGTTTCTCCATCTATTTCCCACAAAGGGATGGGACCAGATGCCATGATCTTCATTTTCTGAATATTGAGCTTTAAGCCAACTTTTTCATTCTCCTCTTTCACTTTCTTCAAGAGGCTTTTTAGTTCCTCTTCATTTTCTGCCATAAGGGTGGTGTCATCTGCATATCTGAGGTTATTGATATTTCTCCCGGCAATCTTGATTCCAGCATGTGTGTCTTCCAGTCCAGCGTTCCTCATGATGTACTCTGCATAAAAGTTCAATAAGCAGGATGACAATATACAGCCTTCATGTACTCCTTTTCCTATTTGGAACCAATGTGTTGTTCCATGTCCAGTTCTAACTGTTGCTTCCTGACCTGCATATAGGTTTCTCAAGAGGCAGGTCAGGTGGTCTGGTATTCTCATCTCTTTCAGAATTTTCCACAGTTTATTGTGATCCACACAGTCAAAGGCTTTGGCATAGTCAAGAAGGCAGAAATAGATGGTTTTCTGGAACTCTCTTGCTTTTTCCATGATCCACGGATGTTGGCAATTTGATCTCTGGTTCCTCTGCTTTTTCTAAAACCAGCTTGAACATCTGGAAATTCATGGTCCACCTATTGCTTAAGCTTGGCTTGGAGAATTTTGAGCATTACTTCACTAGCGTGTGAGACGAGTGCAACTGTTCAGTAGCTTGAGCATTCTTTGGCATTCCCTTTCTTTGGGATTGGAATGAAAACTACCCTTTTCCAGTCCTGTGGCCACTGCTGAGTTTTCCAAATTTGCTGGCATATTGAGTGTTCAGAAGCTTAGACTGCTTTAAATAGTGAGACTCTTTGCTCCTGCAAACCTAAGTAGTAGGTTGGTGCAAAAGTAGTAGCAGTTTCAGACTATGAATTTTAAATTATTATGACTAGGCTCAAGTACGTCTTTATTGATCAAAATGGGAAACATTACAATCAACACATTTTTGCCAAAGAGAAATGTTCGTTTCTGTAGCATAAGAATCTGTGCGTCAAGATTTGACAAACTCTCGGAAAGCATTTTTTGCCTCCCGCTGGTTGTGAAAGTGTTTTTACAGCAAAAAGTTGTCGAGATGCTTAGGAAGTGGTAGTTGGTTGGCAAGAGGTCAGGTGAAAGTGACGGATGAGGCAAAACCCAATTCATTCAATTTTTGAAGTGCTTGTTTGCAATGTGTGGTAAGGCACTGTCATGGAGAAGAATTGGGCCGTTTCTATTGAATAATGCTGGCTGCAGGTGTTGTAGTTTTCAGTGCATCTTATTGATTTGCTGAACATACTTCTCAGATGTAAAGGTTTTGCTGGAATTCAGAAAACCAAAAACTTGTAGTGAATCAGACCACCAGCAGACGACCAATCAGTGACCATGACCTGCTTTTGGTGCAAGTTTGGCTTTGGGAAGTGCTTTGGAGCATCTTCTCAGTCCAACCATTGAGCTGGTGGTCACCAGATGTTGTATAAAATCCACTTTTCATCACACATCACAATCTGATCAAGAAATGGTTCATTGTTGATCTGTAGAATGAGAGAAGACAACACTTCAAATTAAGCCTTTTTTTATATTTGTGGTCAGTTCATGAGGCACACAGGATTCCCAAGTGGCACTAGTGGTAAAGAACCTGCCTGCCAATGCAGGAGACATAAGAGATGCAGGTTTGATTCCTGGGTCAGGAAGATCCCCTGGAGGAGGGTACAGAACCCCACTCCAGTATCCTTGCCTGGAGAATCCCATGGACAGAGGAACCTGGGGAGTTACCATCCACAGCATTGCAAAGAATTGGATATGACTGAAGCGACTTGGCATGCATGCACACATGAGGCACCCACTTACCAAGCTTCTTTACCTTTCCAGTTTTCTTCAAATGCCAAACGACCATAGAATGGTGGACACAAAATTCTCCAGCAACTTCTTGTGTTGTTGTAAGAGGATCAGCTTCAGTGATGATCTCAGTTGGTCATTGTCAATTTCTGATGGCCGGCCACTGCACTCCTCATCTTCAAAGCTCTCATCTCCTTTGGCAAACTTCCTGAACCACCACCGCACTGTACATTTGGAGGCATTTCCTGGGATAAATGTGTTGTTGATGTTGCAAGTTTTCTCTGCTGCTTCAGGACCCATTTTGAACTTCAGTAAGAAAATTGCTCAAATTTGTTTTTTGTCTAACATTATTTCCATAGTTTAAAAGAAATAAAAACTAAACAGCAAGTAATGTCATTAGCAAAAAAGTGAGAAATGCACATTAAAATGATGTATAACATAACCACATTTATTACGAATGTATTCCAGTATTAAATGGCAAATTACAACAATGCAAAAACCGCAATTACTTTTGAACCAATCTAAAAGTCCCACAAGCTTTCATTGCAACTAATATGTGACATTGCTTTAGGTAAATGGTCAGGCCAATGTCCCACAAAATACATCCCCTTTTTCCAGACCTGCAAACTAGCTGGCAATTTCTTCCATTTAGTGGGTTCCATTATTTATCTTGGATTGAATAATACTCTGTTTTCTTCTGCCTTCTTCAAACTGAAGTGTTTGGGAGTGCTGTGTATCATCCTGCAGCTACCACTGCTAGTTCTTGAATAAAATTTGCTCAAATAGTTTATGATCTGAACAGGTACTTGCAATAGAACTTTCTGTGATGATAGAAATGTTCTACATCTATGTTGTCTGATCAGAGGGTACAGGAAGCTATGAAGCCTTTGAAATATGACTAGTGACTCTAAGGGACTGGATTTTTCATTTATTTAACTTGAATTAATTTACACTGAAATTTAAATAGCTACATATGGATAGCAGCTAGTGAGTTAACAATGTAGACATAAACCTTCAATATTAAAAAAGTGATCCTAGATTCTTCAATCCCCAATATTCTTTCCATTACCTCTATTTATGCAAAATATTACTATTGCTGCTACCTGGGGTTGGGTCATTTTCCTTTCTTTAAATTTTATTGGCAGTCTTGGTATACACTTGAATGTCTTCTTTATTAGAATCAGTCATAACTGGGCCCAGTACAAGTAAGTAAAATCAGGATGATCTGGATAACTTGGTAAAAGCCTCCTTGATCCATCTGTTTCCACCAGAAAGATAATTCATATGTGTGTGTGTTTTAACAATAGAGGAACAGATTATTCATAATGATTACAGGTATGTCTTTGAAATCTAGTGCCAGGGGAAAATGGCCAAACAATAGACAACTGTAAGATTAATCAAGTGACCTTAAATGAAAATAAATGCATAATGATGAAACTAAACTAATCACAATTTATGCTAAAGAAAAAAAAATAGCATGAACATGAATTCTGAGTCTACATTTTATCAGTGTTGAATTAACTATCCTACTCATGGGCATTCTCAGTACTACAAATTCAGCAATGCCTGGCAGCCAGACTTCATAGCAGAACATAGATACACTTTCAGTTTATAATTTTAAAACTTCAGAATGCACTTGAGAGGACAGTCAGATTGAATACAAATTTACCACCCACATAAATTGTGTCATCCACCTAGAAAAACTGAAGGAAGGTTGTGCTTTGTTTTAGATCGGTTCGTAGCCCAAACAAAGGACTCTCACACTTTAGAACCCCTGCTCTAGAGAGAACATCATGGAACTTAGACTCTTTGTTCTCCATTTAGACACTGTGTTCCTCCATTTGAGTGACAGTCTGCAGAACTTAAATGGATAAACAAGCAGATAAGATAAGCAAGGATCAAATGGATGATGTTTAACTGGACTGGGTATTAAAAGGCACTTGTATCTACCTTGAAATTTTCCTCACCATTCTGAAATATAAACTTTCCCATAATGAAATCTCTCTTGACCCCTACACATGAAATTAGGGGAAAACAAAGTAGAAGAAACTGGAAAGCTGACAGGGGTCAGCAAGAAGGTCCTCTGAAGTGTCAACTACAAATTGGCACTTACTGAGAGCATTGCCAAAGACAGAACAACAAAGGCGCTTGCCATCTGCCTCTGTGGAGATTGAACGCCATGCTGCTATAGCTGTTGACCTTCAACAACCCCTGAGGGAGTTCAGGGTGGAATGAGGCACTCTGGTCTCCATGGAATCTGGAGGGACAGGTCTTTAGATAGTTGGATGTTTTTAGGAACAGATTTCATGATCTCAATCCTCGCATCTCCTCAGATCTAGAGAAGCACTCAATCCCTTCATGGTGACATCAGATCCTCGTGACTAACAAAAAACTTTTGTAAAATGAGTGCTTCATGGTATTGAACTTCCCCTTCACCAAAACTTTGTATATTGACTTTTCCCCACCGCCTGCTTGGAGCAGTCTCTTAGAGCTAGCTGAGATGCTGCCTCCTGGGCTGCAGACCTCATTTTGCCCCAGATAAAACTGAACTCACAACTCTCAAGCTGTATATCTTCTTTTAGTCAACACTTAGGACAACTGCCAGAGCGACCCAGAGTGGACTTCCTTCCTTTGACTGGACTCCATGAGGAACTGGAGCTTTGGTACGAGCATTGGCCCCTTGCGCCCATCTGCCTCCTCGGAGAGCGCAGACGGATTTAAGTCTCTCCTGGTTGTTGAATCTCCCATATTGGTTGAGATTCCAGGTTTTATTTGGCATTGGAGCAGGTCACCTGCCCCCTCTCAG